>OX377618.1:153125409-153271187 GCA_947397865.1 Polietes domitor
TGATTTCAGCTACAGCCTAAACATTCTGTAACATTTTGATAGGAAAAGTTCTACTATTGAAGATGCAACATCTTACCAGAGTAGGAATATACAACTAGTTTCATTATTTTAGCTACAGCCGTTTGTTTGGAACCAGTTTCACTACCTTTTCCATTTTGACCTTAAAAGTATGAACTCGTACCTCTTGAAAATACTGAATGTCATGATTCTAGCTACAGCTGTTTTATTGTTGCCCATTTTAATCCCATTTAGACCTTATGGTACGAATATCGAATGATCTCTTTATTTTCGCGTCTACGCAGTCAGAAAAGTGTACATACTGAATTTCATTACTATAGCTGCAGCCGTTTGGGTGGTACCATTTTTTGTCCACATTCGTCCCATTTTCCTGCTAAAAGTTCAAATTTTAACAAAATCTTCGCAAATATCGCATATTCACAGTCAGATGAATGTACACACCAAATTTCACGATTTCAACTTCAGCGGTTTGATAGGTACCACTTTTATCCCTCTTTTCCAATTGTATCCCTTAAAAGTACGATTTTGGAAACTTGCTCTATTTTACTTACCTACGCAATTAGCGGGATGTACATTCAAAATTTCATGTTTCTAGCTGTTGCCGTATCATTGGTACCATTTTTATCACTTTTTGTCCGATTTCGCCCGCTAACACTTTTATTTACTCTTTGGCGCTTTCATGGTGCAAGAAAAAGATACGCAACAAAATTTCAAGTGCATATAAACAGAAATTGTCAAAAACGTTGCTTAAATAGTCTAAATATTAGGGGTATTTTCAGTCCTTGTTAAGAAAAAAAATTTCCCTCTGGGCCGAGTTCGCCCACTTTCAATCCCAACCGACCTACAACCATAAGTCAAATTTAAAGAACATTTTAACCTCCTAGCTCATTTCCTTTGGCGGCTAGCGTGTTTTCAACAGACAGCCGGACATGGCTAGATCGTCTTAGAATTGTACCACGACCCACATACTTTATGTGGTCTCCGATGAATATTTTAAGGTGTTACAAACGGAATGACAAAGTGTACCCCCCATCCTTAGGTGGATGGTATAATGAAATGGCTAGGAATTCATCTTATCATCAATACCGATGAAAATCATAATAAATATAATTTGTGAGTTTCATGATAGTAGATAGATAGATAGATTAGACAGAGATACGCTTTGCACAACGAAGTTTTTCGGGATAAGGACGAACGCTATTTAATTTGAAGAAAATCGGTTCAGATTTAGATATAGCCCCCATACGAATATCACTCCAGATTTTACTCTTTTCACCTAGAAACCAAATATTTTAGCAGATTTTCTTCAAAATTGGCAAAACATCTTATATTTCCACTAGAAACACCCATGGCGAAAAAGGTCAGATCGCTCCTAATTTGAGTATCCCCGCTCTAGAAACAACATATTTTATTAGATTGTCTTCAAATTTGGCAAAACATTTCATATTTAAACTAGAAACACCCATGGTGAAAATGGGTCAGATCGGCTCAGATGTATATATAGCTTCCACACAAATTTCACTTCCGATTTGACTTTTTCTACTCTATAAACAACATATTTTAAAAGATTTCCTTCAAATCTTGCAAAATACTTTATATTTCAACAAGAAACGCACATGATGAAAATGGGGCAGATCGGTTCAGATTTATATATAGCTCTCATACAAATTTAGGTCCTAATTTGACTTTTTCCTCTTTAGATACCACATATTTTAACACATCTTCTTCAAAATTTGCAACATATCTTATATTTCGACTAGAAGCACCTATGTTGAAAATGGGTCAGATCGGTTCAGATTTATATGTAGCTCCCACACAACCGATTTGACTTTTTCCGCCCTAAAACCACATATTGTAACAGATATTCTTCAAATTTGGCAACATATTTTATATTTCAACTAAAACCACCTGGTTTGAATATGGGTCAGGTCATATCAGTCTATGATTGGGACACATACAAAAATCCTTCCCGTTTTCACTTTTTTACCGAATTGAATTGTATTTGGATAGAAAGTGGAATGTATCATATAGTCGGCGCGGCCGACTTTAGGCTTTCCTTACATGTTTTCTTTTACGGCGTAAGTCAGATATAATGGATTCTCAAGATTGTACTTTTGGAATTAAAATATGATAGAAATACAACCAACTGTAACACCCACTATCTACCTATTTATGGTATTTAAGCTTTTTTGAAGATTGCTGTCTTATATTTATTTTTTGAATTGGCCTGAAGTATTATTTCGATATATGTATATAGCCTTGCCTTTTAAGCGTGGTTTGAAATGAAAAAATAGAACTCATTTCTTTTAAGTACTGGACAAATATCTTTAACAGGAAATAAGAAATGCCTATTTACTTCTTTTTAAAACTCAATTTTAATGAATTTGTTTTCGGTTTGGATTTGGAAAAACTCATTCATCATATGGACATCTCCCAAAAAAAGTGAAATCAGACCACACTAATGGCTTATAACTTTATTTTTTACTTATTTCGACAACTTTTTTATTATGAAACTTGAAGTTAACTTGTTCTCTTTGGTTTTTATTAAAAGCTGAAGTGTTATAACGAAAATTACTAATTTTTTTACTACGAGTGGGAATTTTTGTCCCGTACGATTTGTCGCGTCAGTATTTCTGTTGTACCTAATTAAAAAAAATTAAGAGATAATTCTCATATTTCATAAATAAAATAAATCCTCTGGCCTTCATTTACATGTATATAAGGAAAAACAAAGTTCTCAAAAATTCGCTGAACTTTGTATATTTGTATAAGACCTTCAAAAGTACTTCTGTTTTTCGTCGCGTCCGTTTCGATGTAAAATTGTTTATAATTTTGTACTGATTTGTACTAAATCCTGACGATATATTTTTAAAATGTAGTACTCTTTAAGCGCTTTAGAACACTAAAAAGGCTGATCGACTTTTTCAGTTTCTTTCTTGTTTTTGGCGTAGTTTAAGGCTTGCGAATGTCGCGTCCAGGCCACTGGGAGATGACCATATTTGCTTTTATATTTCGTACAAAAGTTAAGAATATTAGATGAAACATTGCAGAAATGTTGCAGGGTATTGCAAAGTCGTCCAGCCTTTACTTATTTGTTTTCTTAATGCACTTGTTGCACTTTAATTAAGTGTATTTTTTATGTTTTTGTCCAAGGCCAACACTCATATCAATTGTACGCGAAACGATGCATTCAGTGCTGGATTTCTATTTTAATTTATTTTGTGACCGCCTCTACTCGCTCCTCCTTGATAGAGTGTTTACAGTGACATTTCAATTAATAATGTCGACGACGTCATCCAATGTTAGAAATGTCTATCAATATTATACATATATTTCCCATTAACTCTATCAATTTCCGACTTAAATAGTTCAATTGAAAATAATGTTTTTTATATACATTTATGAATAATTAATTGGGAAAAAGAGCACGCTTTTGACATTCGATTCCATCAACATCGTAGGGTTTGATTTTACATGTAAAATTATTATGGTATAATATGTTAGATCCATGCCAAATGTTTGCAACGCCAAAAATTAAGCTCTAACTTGTTTCGGCAGTATCAATAAATCGGCCCTTCCCACAATCAGCCAAAAAGCATTCCCAAATCTAAGTAAAATCCGTACTTAATTTTAGTTCAACAATTCTATTCCAAATGTACCAAATGGTCTGTGATAACATGTTCTTTTTTATGATGATAAATGATGAGGTAGGATATCGAATTATATTTTCTTTCTAGAACACCATGAATGTGGGATGTGTACTAGAGCGGGTAGATGTAAAGCATCAAAACGTAATCTACGGAACATTCTAAGAAAGTTTCTGCAAGCAACCATGGGTCTAATATGAATTCCTTGCCCGCGGAAATCGACTTCAAATTTGAGACAAACAGACAGAAATGAAAACAAGTAAAAAGGTATTAAGTTCGGCCGGGCCGAATCTTATATACCCTCCACCACGGATTACATTCAACAGTAATATCAGCAGATTAGATAGGGTTTGATTTTACGTGTGAAATTAAATATCCTTAAGTGAAACATTGCGCCATATGTGGTAAGGCCTCGGTGTAATTTTTGGAAAAAAGTGATCATATTCTCAGGCTCATATCTTGCAAACCGTTCGGAATTTTACTCTCTGAGGCAAAGTTCTAGCTCTTGTCATAAAGAACAAAAATTGTGAACATATAAAATCAAAAAAACTTCATCTTCAAGGTCAAAATCGCAAAAAACTTAAAAAAATTCGATTTTTTTTAACCTTTTTTCCCCTGTTCAGGTCCATAGGTAGCAAACCGTTGAAAATTCAGGGAAACAATCATCAATGTCTTCGATGTCATGTCAAACGATTAGCCAGACATCAGTTAAAGTTTTTCTTCAGTTTAGAGACATAACCAATGAGAAACAGCAAAAAAATCACTTAAACAACATTTTGTTACATAGTGTTATGTATAAAGTTCAAATATATGTATCAACTTTTAAACCTTTAAAACACATTTACGGAATATACATATTTTTCAAAAAATCTTTATCATTTAGTAATGGAACACAATATAATTCATTTGACTACCACGACTGGCTCGGCAGTTTCTCATCCGATCAACCCAATTTTGTATTACATGGCCCAATGATCCCGCCAGCCCAAAATCGACACCAAACAGTCACTCGTTATGGATGCATTGGCATCTCAATAGTCACGTTGAGGTTCTCTGAACCCCATATGCTGCAATTTTGCTTATTAACATAGCCACCGAGATGAAAATGAGCTTCATGAAGGCTTAACTGAAGGCCGATCTCTTCTAGAAAAATTTCCACTAAATTTCTTACAGTTTGCGTAAAGACTCACTACTTTGGAAGTAAGTTTTTAATAATTCCATTTATTTAAGAAAATTTTCCTTCCATCAATCTAAACACATCAATGAAACAGTTCGATTGATGGATTGAATATTGTAATAGTTGACTCCATTCGAAGAATATGATATTATATGTTAGATCCATGCCAAATGTTTGCAACGCCAAAAATTAAGCTCTAACTTGTTTCGGTAGTATCAATAAATCGGCTCTACCCACACTCAGCCAAAAAGCATTCCCAAATCTAAGTAAAATCCGTACTTCATATTAGTTCAACAATTTTATTCCAGTTTAGTAAAAATTTCCTTAAAATTAGGAAAATGAACTATGTATGAGTAAAGTTTCCTTATTTCAAAGTCATAACAAGTAGCTCATATACTAGAAATAAGGTAGTAAATTAGCTTGAAATCATTTCTTACATATAACTTTTGGTTCACGACATTTATAGGTTATCACAAAATCGCAACACTTAAGAAAACTGACTGACTGAGACCACAATAATCACAAAATGTTAAATATGATTTTTTAACTATAGGGTGGGCCATTTAAAACTCGGTAGTATCAATATCAAAATTAGAATCGGCTATTAAAAAGTACTGATTATTTTGATTTAAATTCTGGTTTTATTGGAAGGGCTGAACTAAATCATTTAATAATGGAACACAATATCATTCATATGACTACCACAACTGGCTCGGCAGTACCTCATCCGATCAACACAATTTTTCAGTACAGCCCAAAATCCGAAACAAACAGTGACTCATTATGGATGCATCTGCTTCTCAATAGTCACGTATGGATTCTCTAAATTAACATAGCGACCGAGATGAAAATGAGCTTCATGAATGCTAAACTGAAGGCCGATCTCTTCTCGAAAGTTTTCCACGTAAATTTCTTACAGTTTGCGTAAAGATTCGCTACTTTCGAAGTAAGTTTTTAATAATTCCCTAATATGTTCGAGCGTATAGCGTCCCATTTTGCAAATGTCAAACATTGGTTGCTTAGAATGTTGCCATAAAGCCGGGATAACAAGCTATGATAACTAAAGCGTTACTTTTTTACTCAAAATAAATAAGTATATTTTATCACATTGTCGCCAAATACAATATAAATATTCATATCAAAACATATTTTCAAAAAAATATTTTGTGTTGACTTTTGTGGACTTAGCCTCGATAACCATAAATTTAACTTACACTGGATCAATATTATCCAGGCTAAGTCCAATATTTTTCATATCAAATTATTTTTTCAAAATTTGTTTTTATAAGCACATTGGTATTGTTGATGGCGACAATTAAAAAAAGATTTCTTACATTAAGTGAAATATTATATTATTTAATATTATAAATATTTATCCAATCTTAAAGAAAAACATACACATTTCAGAATTTCCCATTTAAGATTTTTTGAATTTCTGCCAAAAAATTGATTTGGTACCAGTGTGCATTGATGCATGCATATTTTTCCTCATACTCGATATTTTCAAAGCGAAATGCATGACAGAATGAGTGATTGCTCTTTTTTCTACCAATTTTCCATTCTCATGCACACACAATTTCTCGTCGAGCTGCAATACATTGAAATGGAAATTTGCTGGAGCCGCGTCTTTCCATGCTCTCAGCAGTTGACCGTAATATCCCCCAATTCAGTTCCATACGGGTTGTCGAATCGTTTAGTTCGAAAGAAGATTGTGTCTAGTCGGCTCTATCATCATCATAAATTTGTGGTGTGTTTGTGGATTTTCAGTTTCATTTCCTTTCTTTTTGTTTGTGTGTTTGTTTTGTAAACATCATTCCTAAGGAATTTATTTTTAGCATAAGTGTAAGTAACTGAATCAGATCATAGTTGTGTATCTCCTCTGTACTCACTGCAACGGATACTCCATTGAAATATTTAAAAATCAAATTTCAATATAAGCATAATTGCTTCTTTAACAAGTTAATTGAATGCAGTACTCTTTTCTATAGTATTATTAGCCAAATCTTACATTTCAGTTTTGCAAAGATAATTGAACTCCATTGAATATTTAGTATTTTAATTTAATAATTATTTTTGAAATTCATAAAACAACATTGATCCCAAAATATTTCAATTGGTGATTTCTACACTCAAATACGTCAACAACACGTATCTTGAAAAAGGGTACTTTTCGTGTATTTTTCGATTTTAAAGAAAATAAAAATTTTATTTTTTTTTTGTTTTTATGTTTTTTAACATATTTTTACGTATTTGTTCATAATGTGATGGATTTTGATTGTGAAACACTGTGCACTGTACAAAATGGTTGCAGTGTCATTGAACTGTACATGCTTCAGGTCTTCGCAGATATCGTTGTAGAGTATTGAACAGTCGACCAAAGCCCAACCTAACCCTTTCTTTAATTTTTGCTCTTTTGTTGCACTTTAGTTAAGCATGTTTTTCTGCAAGGCCAACAATCACATCAATTGTATGCGAAAAGATTCAACGCAATGCTGCAATTCAATATTTAATTTCTTGTGACCGTTCAATTCAGACTTAAATATAATATTTCGGCGGACAGAATTCATGTCATTCGATTCATCAAAAGGGGAATAATTTGTTTTTGTCCGACTTGTAGTGTTGTAAGTGTTTCCGTTATATTTTTATTCAAAAAAAAACCTAATATTTCGGCGGACAGAATTCATGTCATTCGATTCATCAAAAGGGGAATAATTTGATTTGAACGGGATATAGTCTTGGCTCGAGACCTTTTTCCAGCTATATTTTATATACTCCAAATTTATATAAAATGGCTCAAAAAACCCATTTATAAATTAGATAACAGAATATTTTATTTTAGTTTTTAATATGTGGCATCTTAACGAAGAAAACAAGAAAATGAATAATTGTAGAAGTTATGGTCATGACTACATTTATTCATAGATTTTCTTTAGAAATGCCTTGTTTTCTTCGTTAAGATGCCTGACATTAGAAACTAGAACAATATATTCTTTTATATAATTTGTAATATTTAAGCGAATACTAAAAATGTCATGATTTTTTTAAATTATTTTGCGTATACAAAGAGTAACATAACTTCTACATTTATAAATAGATTTTTTACTTGTTTTTTTTTTTTTTGCATAGTGTAATTAGAGCAGAATTCATATATATTATGAGTCTTAATTAATTTTCTATTCTATGTTGATTTTGAATAAAACACAAATTATTTAGGAAATTATTGTCATTTCTTTTTATTATTACCTCGGCCACACCTGCATCCGATGGTCAAAATTTCGATGACGCAGAGTCATAATTGAGGTTCTATGCCGTTAATGTACCGAATTATCTCATTATTTAGCTCTTGAATTGTTGCTGGCTTATAAAGAAGAAAGAAGTCCAACTGTGTCAAAAAAGTTCGCTCATCATCATCTCACGATAGCGATGACCATTCACAGTAACTGCCTGACCGGCCTCATTTTGGAACATAATATTTCAAAAGTATATTAATTTGAACTGGGATATTGTCCTGGCTCAATACCATTTTGCATTTATATTTAAAGAATGCAAATTTATTTACAAATGGCATGGTGACATTTATTACTTGGCTGCAGACTACCACTATCATGATTTCCACCCTGTCTTAAGGTTTCGTTCAGGTGGCTTCGCAGCGACTTTTCAACATCAAACCCGGCCTCTATAAGGAGACGATTCTCACAAACGAACGAGAATCACAACTCACTTGCCGAATTTGCGTTTAAAAAATCGCACCAAGTAATAAAGTACACATGCCATCTTACAAGCATCTCATTGAGTTGCATATGTAAGTATGTGTATATGTAGGTATAATTACCCAGCAATACTTCTGCCGTGCCAACGCTCATTTGTTTTAGTTTTTTCGTTTGTATCTTTTTGGTCTGTAATCAATATTTGATTTGAACTGGGATATTGTCCTGGCTCAAGACCATTTTGCATTTATATTTAATAGAATGCAAATTTATATATATATATATTTATAAGTATATTAATTTTATATTCTGTAATATGCATTGCATGCAAATTTCGACATCAATTGTGCATTAAATTCGACTTATCATTCCATTTTGATACCCCACTTATTGCGCTTATCGTCATTAGTGACCCAACGGCCCTTATCGATTTTTTGTCCAATTTAATAACATAGAAAGCTGTATCCAATTTGTTTAATACCATTACGCCCTAGTGTACATACACCATAAGTATTTCAGCAACCGCAGCAATAAAATGTAGCATCAGTTTCGGTAATTAAGATTTGCATCTTCATCATCAGCATCATGAAATATAACAGAAGCATTTGAGAAGCGAATGTAAATTTGCTTGCCGTACATATTTGCAAAATCTGAGAAAAACAACATACATGCGCAAATACAATCTGTTTCACAAGTATGTTACTCCCCAGAAATGAATCAATATTTTGTTACGTTATTGCGCCGCACAGTGGTATTTTGCTGGTAAAAAAGGCATTTTTCGACAATTCATTTTCAAAAATCTATAGGAAAGTGGGTAATTGCAACAGAAAACGACCCAAAAACTATAGGTTTGGATTTTCATCCTCTCCGAATTTGATCAAATTTGGTATATACATTCTACTACACCTTTTTCAATTGTAATTCAAAAGACATCACGTGAAATTCAAAAGACACCAATTGAAATTCAAAATTCCATTTGCAATTCAAAAAATATCACTTGAAATTCAAATATTCCATTTGAAATTCAAAAAATGTCAATTGAAATTCAAAAGTCGTCATAAGTAATTCAAAAGTCGTCATAAGTAATTCAAAAGACACCATTTGAAATTCAAAAGCTTTTATTCGAAATTCAAAAATTATTCCATATGTAATTCAAAAATTATTCAATTTGCAATTAAAAAAGGGTAAACAAAATTATTTAAGCAAAATATACATTAGGTTGGGTAGCATGTATTTACCTTCCACGCAAATTACTCTAACCTATTTAAATTTAAAGATTTTATAACTTCTATACGGACGATCGGAGTACTCTGAAATTCGATCTTTGGTAATGTTTCATAGACGTTATATACACCTGCAATATGAGCGATATTGCAAGACCTCTCACACAAATTGGAATAAGCTTTGGTTAAAAAAAAACTGATCAGTAACAATTTAATATTAGAAATGGTTTTACAATCACTTACATATCTGTAAAGTAGTTATGATTTGTTGTACCTCCCACACAAATAATCCGACCCTAAGTAAAATGCAAGTCATTATAAATTATATGCAGATGCTCTCTGAGCTGGTGAAGGTTATAAACTATATATGAAATTACCGACATTTTACATCATTATAATTATTAGTTGCTTATCATTTTATTAAATCTGTTTTCAAAACTGCAGAATATCCAAATTTGTAGAGAAAATAAAAGCTACCCCACCTAATGTATATTTTTCTTAAAAAATGTTGTTTACATTTTTGAATTTCAAATGGAATCTTTTGAATTTCAAATGGAATATTTTTTCAAATGAAAACTTTTAAATTTCTATGGAAAGAATACATTTGAAAAATCTTTCTATTTTACACGTCTACGTCTATGCAATCAGAGGAATGTTTGCACCGAATTTCATGATTCTGTCTGCGGCCATTTGGTTGGTACCATTTTTATCCCACTATTTTTATTTTAGACCCTTAAAAAGTACGATAAAAATTTTTTCCTTGTTGAGTTTTCATAAATATGCTGAACACACGCACACACTTTAAGAAAATAGCCATCCTAAATTTGAGTAAATTCCATACTCCAATTTAAATCAAAACTATACTCCAGTTTAGTTAAACATTTTTTAGAGAAGGGAAATCAATTAAATGCGTCAGAAACTATTTGACTATTTTTCAATTTATTTGGTGGAGGCAACCATTTGTATTTGATTCAAATTTAATATTTTTAAGTTATGCGTTTTGTTTTTTGTTCGGCTTGAGGTCAGTTTTACAAGGAGATACACATTGGAAATGCTAAATATAATTGACGTCTCCCCTGGAAAAAGGCTTAATTATAAGAGAGACACAGACGGTTGTGCTCAAATATATAGGAACACGGTGGAAAAACATAGACGACAAATTAGACAGTAGTTTACAAAAGCTTGCAGAGAGAATTTTCTATTGTGAAAAACTTTTTTTAAAAATGTAAATATAAATATTGTGATATTTTTTTATTGTTAATGCTTGTAACTAGTAATTGAATAATTTGTGTTTTTTGTACTAGACCCCTGAAGATGACCAACGGAGTTGGTCGAAATATTGGGATATAAAAAACAAGAAAATAATAAAATAGTAATTTTTGTTTTATTATTTGGAAAAAACTGACCTCAAGCCGAACAAAAGACAAAATGCAACACATCAGAAGTTCAACCATACATACCACTAACATTTTTAAGTTATTTTAACTCAATAGTCCCCAAAAGCAAAGAAATTGTTAGTTTTTTTTTTGATTTTTCTTTATTTAGCTAAAAATTGGAATCCTTTTTATTCGACTCCCTGCTCTAAACTTGCAAGAATACATAAAGTTTATTAATTTCGCTCTATGTTCTATTAACATTCGACAACCTCAGCCCTTATATGAGGATAAATGTAGTTTAAGTATTGGTTAAAATAAAACCGCTATAACTTCCATACGGGTAGTCAAAATCAGTTGCAATTCGATATTTGAAAAACCGTCTAAACCGACTTATAAATTTAAATAAAACTCAAATTATTTAGGAAATTATTGTCATTTCTTTTTATTATGATAATATTGGTATGGTTCAATTACGTGTGAAACAAGATATCGGCCAAATGGCCACTGCGACCTCGTTGGCACATCTCCATCCGATGGTCCAAATTTTTGATTGCGCTGAGGCATAATTCAGGTTCTATACCGTTAATGTGCCGAATTATCTCATTCTTTAGCTCGTGAATTGTTGCTGACTCTACGTCGATGAGTTTCTCTCTTTCAAATAACTCCAAAGAATGAAGACCAACGTTGTCAAATCACATGATCTTTCGGCCAATTGACATCGCCACCACGTGAGATAACACGACCATTGAATTTGTCGCGCAAAAGATCCATTGTTTTGTTAACTGTGTTGCAAGTGGCACCTTTTTGAAATCACATATCTTCCACATCCATATCTTCCAATTCGGCCCATAAAAAGTTCGTTACATCTAACGACAGCGAAGACCATTCACAGTAACTGCCATCATTTTGGAAAAAAACGGCCCGATGCCGCCAGCCCATAAACCGCATCAAACAGTCACTCTTTGTGGGTGCATTGGTTTTTCGACAATAACTCGTGGATTATCATTCGCCCAAATGTGGCACTTCTGCCACTGAAATGAAAATGATTTTCTTCGAAAATTAAGTTACTTAGTTCATATTCTAGTCCATGTCTCTAAGCCCGTTTGCAAGAATTCAAATTCATTTTAGATCAAAAGTGAAATACTTGACAGAGATCCCTGTGCTCTCATGAAACCCACTGTTATTGTTTTTATCTCTTCCAGAGACCGACCATTCATATGAGAATATTTTCCATATGAGATCAGAGAAAATTAAAACAAAGAATTCTCGGAAATCAAAATAAATGAGAACATTTCAATGCATATTTGAAAAAAAAAAGTACATTTAAACATTGTATTGCACATATGTAGATGGGGTCTGGCGGCGGCTGTGTGTGGTATACAATTTCCACAATTATGGTAACGGAAACAACAAGTGTAGTACATGTGATGTTCATATGTATGCTCACATACATATTTATGTGTATATTATATTTCTATTAGTTTTTACTGATAACTACTCGTATTAGAAGATAAGCTGGATTTCATTTAACCAAGGAAAAGAGGAAAGAGAGAGAGAGAGGTGGGGTACATATTCTGTGCACTAAGTCACTGATGACAATTTCATATGAGCGAGATTTAAAGCTTTGCTTCACTGCCGCCTCTATACCACACAGAATCCATTCGTGCTCCATGAGTGAGATACATAAAGGTCAGTTCTTATCGTTGGCGGGACACATACATATATACATTCGTTGGCGGGACACATTAATATGTATGTATTTATTTCAGGGACATGACACACATATTCGTCGTACTCGTTTCAAAATGATCTTTTTTGCGTGTTTGTTTGTTATGGTCATTTCATTTCTTTTTCGATTTTTTCATGTATGTTTCGAAAGAAAATATGTATTTTTTAATATCACACAAGGAAAAACAATGCATCTGTATTGTCTTAATTATATGCATGTACGTATGTATGTATGTACCTATCATACATGTACATCCCCATGAAAGAAACATGTGGCTGACATTTGGCATGTGGCGCGTTTAAGCAGCGGAACTGAAATGCCAATGGATGTAACTATCAAAAATACATAATTGAATTTTGATGCTCTCCTTGAGGGTGTGACAAATCCGGTGCAGAAATTTTAACTTAAGACATTCGCCGCTTTCACAAACCCAACAAGCAAAGTAATGCGAAAATGACTCGAAATCGTATAACCTAAAAGAATAAGAAAAAATAAGAATAATATTGCGGAAGTAATCCCAATTGGAGGAGTTTGTGCGACCAGGACAATACCCCGAAACAATGCGAAATCGTAAATTTTAGATGATAGATAGGCGATATTGTCGGATAATCTATTTAATTGTATATTTTATTGATAAAATATTGAATTATTTTAAATTTACAATGAAATTGTTGATAGATCGAAGAACAAGAAATAATTATCTTCATAATATTTATGATTTTGTCTTAACCTCAGTGAAATTTTTCATTAAAAATTCGCCAAAGAAACATTTCATAAAATATATGAAACATGTTTCATAAAGCACAAATCGATGAAAAGTGTCATAGAATTTATGAAACATTTCTTAGAAACTATGAAATGCAATTCTTCATTCGAAAAATTCATTATTTTTCTTAATATGATTTATGAAAATTTTCATAGATTTTATGAAGAATTTTCATTAATTTTATTAAAGAATGTCATAAATAGTATTAGTTTATACTGAAGTTTCCAATATAAACAAAAAAGCAAAAAAGATCTGACTCGTTGACTAACCAATCAACACAACAACACCACCATTGCGAGAGTCTTTGCAATGAATATGTCTTTGACCTAAATCGGGGTTCATACTTATGGCAGAGTTAACAGAGTACAAATGAGAATTGTTAGCATTCAACGAATAAAGTCGACACACTAAATATGTAGTTGTATGTTATGAAACATTGCATAAAAACTAAGAAATCCTTCATTATATTTATGAAGACATTTCATAAAAACTAAGAAAGCCTTCATTATATTTATGAAGACATTTCATAACACAAATATTTTATTGGTTATGACATATTTAAGACTTGTTTCTTTAATACTATGAAATTGTATTGCACATATGTAGATGGGGTCTGGCGGCGGCTGTGTGTGGTATACAATTTCCACAATTATGGTAACGGAAACAACAAGTGTAGTACATGTGATGTTCATATGTATGCTCACATACATATTTATGTGTATATTATATTTCTATTAGTTTTTACTGATAACTACTCGTATTAGAAGATAAGCTGGATTTCATTTAACCAAGGAAAAGAGGAAAGAGAGAGAGAGAGAGGTGGGGTACATATTCTGTGCACTAAGTCACTGATGACAATTTCATATGAGCGAGATTTAAAGCTTTGCTTCACTGCCGCCTCTATACCACACAGAATCCATTCGTGCTCCATGAGTGAGATACATAAAGGTCAGTTCTTATCGTTGGCGGGACACATACATATATACATTCGTTGGCGGGACACATTAATATGTATGTATTTATTTCAGGGACATGACACACATATTCGTCGTACTCGTTTCAAAATGATCTTTTTTGCGTGTTTGTTTGTTATGGTCATTTCATTTCTTTTTCGATTTTTTCATGTATGTTTCGAAAGAAAATATGTATTTTTTAATATCACACAAGGAAAAACAATGCATCTGTATTGTCTTAATTATATGCATGTACGTATGTATGTATGTACCTATCATACATGTACATCCCCATGAAAGAAACATGTGGCTGACATTTGGCATGTGGCGCGTTTAAGCAGCGGAACTGAAATGCCAATGGATGTAACTATCAAAAATACATAATTGAATTTTGATGCTCTCCTTGAGGGTGTGACAAATCCGGTGCAGAAATTTTAACTTAAGACATTCGCCGCTTTCACAAACCCAACAAGCAAAGTAATGCGAAAATGACTCGAAATCGTATAACCTAAAAGAATAAGAAAAAATAAGAATAATATTGCGGAAGTAATCCCAATTGGAGGAGTTTGTGCGACCAGGACAATACCCCGAAACAATGCGAAATCGTAAATTTTAGATGATAGATAGGCGATATTGTCGGATAATCTATTTAATTGTATATTTTATTGATAAAATATTGAATTATTTTAAATTTACAATGAAATTGTTGATAGATCGAAGAACAAGAAATAATTATCTTCATAATATTTATGATTTTGTCTTAACCTCAGTGAAATTTTTCATTAAAAATTCGCCAAAGAAACATTTCATAAAATATATGAAACATGTTTCATAAAGCACAAATCGATGAAAAGTGTCATAGAATTTATGAAACATTTCTTAGAAACTATGAAATGCAATTCTTCATTCGAAAAATTCATTATTTTTCTTAATATGATTTATGAAAATTTTCATAGATTTTATGAAGAATTTTCATTAATTTTATTAAAGAATGTCATAAATAGTATTAGTTTATACTGAAGTTTCCAATATAAACAAAAAAGCAAAAAAGATCTGACTCGTTGACTAACCAATCAACACAACAACACCACCATTGCGAGAGTCTTTGCAATGAATATGTCTTTGACCTAAATCGGGGTTCATACTTATGGCAGAGTTAACAGAGTACAAATGAGAATTGTTAGCATTCAACGAATAAAGTCGACACACTAAATATGTAGTTGTATGTTATGAAACATTGCATAAAAACTAAGAAATCCTTCATTATATTTATGAAGACATTTCATAAAAACTAAGAAAGCCTTCATTATATTTATGAAGACATTTCATAACACAAATATTTTATTGGTTATGACATATTTAAGACTTGTTTCTTTAATACTATGAAATCTTTCTTTGATCTTATGAAATTAAGTTTCACTAATTTAACAATTGTGTTTGATGAAATATGAAATGTTTATTTATGAAATATTTCATGTTATTTATGAATTCTTCATACATATTAAGAAAAAATTCACTAAATTTATGAAAAACTTTTTATGAAATCGCTTCATAAATATTATGAAGGAAAATTCTTCTACATATTTACTTTATTCGATTGAATGCTAGCAATTCTCATTTGTCCTTTGTTATCTCTGATGTTTGTCAAAGGCATACTCATCAGAAAGACTCTCGCAATGTGTGTTTTGATTGGTTAGTCAACAAGTCAGAGCTTTTTTGTTTATATTGGAGACTTCAGTATAAATTATGAAACGTTTCATAAAATTAATGAAGTTTCTTCATTAATTCTATGAAAATTTTCATAAATTCTATGACACTTTTCATTGAATTGTTCTTTATGAAACATGTTTCAATAATTTTATGAAGTGTTTCTTTGGTGACTTTTTAATGTAAACTGAGGTTAAGACAAAATCATAAATATTAAGAAGATTATTCTTTCAGGGTGATGTATTGAAGTTATAAGGATTAAAATTTTACTTAGGACCGGTTCGTGGCACATGATCCAAGCTTCCACATTTAAACATGGTGAAATATCAAGTCATAGTGGATTCCAGGCACCAGTGTAGAAGTTATAAAGGATTTAATTTTACAAATGATAGGGACAATTGTGTGGAAGGCACTAGAAGGGGCGTGGCTAAAGCGTAAATATTTTGAAAGGTTAAAGTGATCACAAAAACATTTTCAGATATTAAATTGCAACTGATTTAGACCATCCGTATGGAAGTTATATCGGTTTTATTTTAACCAAAGCTTATACCACTTTGTGTGGGAGGGACCAGAAGGAGATGTGGCACTAACACCCATATTACACTTGAATGTAGTATCTATAAAAGCATTTCCAAAGGCAATATTTCAGAGTTTTTCGATCATCCGTATAGAAATTATAACAGCTTAAAAACCTATAGGTAATATCCGTGAAAAGTTGTCCAGTGTTCATATTTATGTCTGTCAGTGTACCTTAGTTCGTATGCAAATATTGAAAATATTCGAGTTTAGAGTTTTAAAAGAAGCGCATTATTGGTACAAGGAAATTATGATTTATTTTGTATGCCAAATATTCGTGGGAAACTATGGAAAAGATCATTTAACAAATTGGGGTGGGTTTTAAAGTTTTTGTTCGTTTTTGAACGAATACCTAAAACTAAAGCCATTAAATAAATACCTCATTTGGTGGTTAGTTTTTGAAAGATCGTTTTTGGCATATGTTATATTACGAGAAAGGATCAACTAGTTACATATATACTTTCAATAGGTGTGTATGTAATAGTATTAGTAACTTCCAATTCCTACTCAATTCTTACAATGTTTAAATGTTACCTACATAACGATAAAGAAAACGATTTTATTTTTTCATACCCTGACTCTACATAGTAGGAGGGTATATATCATTTGGGACAGACAAAAAATGTAACGGATTGAAGGAGTGACTTAAGACTCTAAGTATGTTTGGACCAAATCCGTTTCATGATCTTTTAAGCTGGTGTACACGATAACTCTCGAAAGGAGGTAAAGAATCAATCACTTCAAACTTTTCAGATGGTAATAACATAGTTTAATTTCGAAGATGGGCGAAGTACCTCTACATAAATAACCCATATTAATAAGTTAAATTAAAAACAATGTAACTTCCACACGGATATTCGGAATCCGCTACATTTTGGTATTTGATAAAGTTTTCTTTCTTTCCCAAAATCGCATCGAAAGCCGTTTTCCACGTTTACACTTATCACACAAAAAATGCAAAATTAGAAAAAAATCATTAATTTTTGTTTACTTTATTTATGATTTCCTTTACTTGCCTCTTGAAATATAACCCTGATCACACAAAGAGTGTGGAGTTTTTAACAAATAACAAAAAATAATACAATCGAATAGACTGTAAAAATTTAAGTGCGATATATAGGCGATATTGCCACACCCCTTCTGGTACTTCCCACACAATTGTCCCTGGCCTTGGTAAAATTAAATCCTTTTTAACTTCTATACCAGTGCCTGGAATACACTATGACTTGACATTTGATCATGTTTTTTACAATTGTTTTATAAATATGGAAGCTGGGACCATGTGCGACTAACATTCAAATACCTTCCACACAAATTATACGGCCCTAAGTAAAATGTACGTCATTATAACTTCTGCGAGTGAGGGTATATATAAGTCGGTTTAGCCGACTGACGCTTACTTAATTCAGTGTATGATGCAATTTAAACAAGATTACTGTCGAACTGAAAAATTCACTGGCTTTTCTTCTATCCTGTGAAATAAGGTTAAGCATCGACGGATCTGTATTCTTTTTTCATTTTCTGTCCTTCTGCCCCCATATGAGGCAATTTATATGTAATATTATATGTATTTATGTATATTAGGATGGGTCGCGAAAATAAATTGCTGCGTTCTCCCCCCAGAAATGAAGGTTATATTGTTTAATGATAATCTGCAAAATATTTCGTAGCTGGGTTAAGCCGTCTGTGAGCTTAAACGTTCCTGAAAACACCTCTAAAAATCATGTTTTCCCGTGTAATTTTTATACACTCCACGAGAGTATAATGTCTTTGTGCATTTGTTTTTAACACCCAAAAGGAAGGTAGATATACCCATTGTTAATTATACCAATCGACTTAGAATCACTTTTTGAATCGATTTAGCAATGTCCGTTTGTCTTTCCGTCTGTCAGTCCATCTATTCTTGTAATCACGATACAGGTCGCAATTGTAGCGAGAACCAAATGAAACTTTGCACAACGAAGTTTTTGGGGACAAGGACGAACGCTATTTAATTTGAAGAATATCGGTTCAGAGTTAGATATAGCCCCCATGCAAATTTCACTCCCGATTTGACTCTTTTCACTCTAGATACCATATATTATAACAGATTTTCTTCAAAATTGGCAAAACATCTTATATTTCAACTAGGAACACGTGTGGTGAAACTGTGTTAGATCGGTTCAGATTTATATATGCTCCCATACACATTTCGCTCCCGATTTGACCTTTACCTTTAAGACCTATGGTGAAAATAGGTCAGATACTCCCGATTTGACTTTTTCTGCTCTATAAACCACATATTTTAGCAGATATTCTTCAAATTAGGCGAAATATCTTATATTTTTACTAAAGGGTGATCTTTTAAGACTTGATAACTTTTTTTTTTAAAAAAACGCATAAAATTTGCCAAATCTCATCGGTTCTTTATTTGAAACGTTAGATTAGTCCATGACATTTACTTTTTGAAGATAATTTCATTTAAATGTTGACCGCGGCTGCGCCTCAAGTGGTCCATCCGCTTAGTCCAATTTTGGCATTTCCACGTTTTTGAGTAACAGAGGCCCAATTGCTGCGAACGGCGACGAATCGATAATTGATGGTCATCATTAACATTGGCCGATACAGCTGCGATATTTTCTTCAGTTCGTACTCTACGTAAGCGTCTTGGTGGTTTAATGTCCAACAATGTAAATTTGGTGCGAAATTTAGTCACAATAGCCCGAATAGCCGCTTCAGTGGGTCGATTAAACTGACCATAAAATGGAAGCGTGCGATGAACTTTCTTAACAGAGCACGCATTTTGATAATAAAATTCAATGATTTGCAAGCGTTGCTCGTTAGTAAGTCTATTCATGATGAAATGTCAAAGCATACTGAGCATCTTTCTCTTTGACACCATGTCTGAAATCCCACGTGATCTGTCAAATACTAATGCATGAAAATCCTAACCTCAAAAAAATCACTCTTTAGAAACAGCCATGGTGCAAATGGATCATATCACTTCAGATTTATATATAGCTCCCACACAAATTTCACTTCCCTGGAAACACCCATGGTGAAAATGGGTCAGATCGGTTCAGATATACATAGCTCTCATACAAATTTCGCTCCCGGGTTGACTTTTTCCGCCCCAGAAACCACGTATTTTCGCCGAATTTCTTCAAACTTATACTTGAACTGGAAGAACTTATTGTGAACATTCACACATTCTTCTCGATTTGACAAATTGGACCAGGTCATATTAGCCTATGATTATGAAACATACAAAAAATTCTTCCCGTTTTCACTTTTTTACCGAATTGAATTGTATTGGGATAGAAAGTGGAAAGGTGTATCATATATTCGGTCCCTCCCGATTTTAGCCTTTCCTTACATGTTTATGTTGCATTTTTGTTCAAATTTTGTTTCTGGATTAATAGACCCGCGGAAGCACTTTAAATATAAATTTTTATCGTAGTCTAAGAATAAATCATAATAAATAAGAACTCATATTTCTTGGAAACATTTCTAAAATGTGTCATGAAATGTAAATAGAAGGAATCAGGAATGATAAAAATTGGACGAAAAGTAACACCACGGACTCTATTTTTGTAAAATAATTTTATACAGGAGATGGTTTTTCAGAACCAAGAAACTCTTTCAAACTCTTTTTACAAAAATGAGCGCGTCAATTTAAATTTTGTCATTCCGTCTGTAACACCTTGAAATATCGACCAGATACCCTGTAAAGTATATATGTACAGTGGCCGACAAAAGTCAACATACGACCCACATTTTTGCGATTTAGCGAGTTCCAAAACATATTTGAAAAAAAATAATGATGCGGGTTTGTTTGAAATCGTGTTTTAATCATATAACAATAACAAAATTCATTACTTCACTATAAACACAAAAGATATTAACAGAATACGCAGAAAAAACCTTTACAAAAGCCTACATACGGTTTGAGATGAGACATAAAAAATGCAATTTAACGTGACAAAATGATACTATTATATAATTTAATACTTTGTTGGTCCACCATGAGCATCTACAACAGCCAGCAATCGTCTGGGCATTGATGCAACTAAGTTTTCCAATTCCGCAGGTGATATTTGTCGTTATTCCTCTTCCAGCTTGTTTTTTAGCGTTTGGGCGCTAGTTATGTGATGTTTTCGGATCCTGAATCTCCCACACATGTTCAATAATATTCAGGTCGGGGCTTTGTGGCGGCGAATAAAGTTGTGTTGGAGCATGGTAAATCAGCCAATCTTTAACAAATTGGGCTGTGTGCTTCGGATCGTTATCTTGTTGGAAAATCCAGCGCTCTCCGAGGTTTAAATTATCGACCGATGCCTTCAGATTTTGTTCAAATATGGATTTATATTGATAGCGATCCATGTTACCCTCAATAAACGCAAGATTTCCAACTCCAGAAGCCGCGACGGCACCCCAAACCATTACGTTGCCACCACCATGCTTTACCGTAGCAAGTAAATTCTTCGGATTCATTGCCGTATTCGCTTTTCTCCATACTTTGGCTCTCCCGTCACTTCCAAATATATTATACTTCGACTCGTCCGTAAATAAAACCCGCTTCCAAAGTCTAATCCCTTGTCCAAGTCTTGCTGGGCGAATTCACTTATAAGAGGTTTTTTGCGTGGCGTTCTGCTTCGGAAACCATTATTATTCAGACTTCTTTGAATTGTTCTTGGATGTACAATTGTATCCGACCTTTCTGCGAGTTGTTTGGACAACATTGTAGCATTCACTTTCGGGTTTTCATTAACTTCTTTTAAAATAAAGCTTTCATCTCGTCGACTAAGTTTTATTGGACGCCCACTTCTGGGCTTATTTTCAACAGTACCCGTATTTTCGAAGTTTTTGCATATAGTTTGGACAGTTGATTTACTTAAATTAACCATTTTAGCTATTTCGCCTAAAGATTTCCTTTCGTTTCTGCATTTTATTACTAAATTTCTAATATCAGTTGCAATTTCTTTACGAGAAGCCATTTTCGCGGACTAATGTTTCTTGAATTATATTTATTTAAAGAAGAGCAAGCACAAGACAAATGACAATACAAATTTCGTCAATTCTCCTATAAAGTACATTATAAACTAGTAAATCAAAAAATTTTTTTTTCAAATCCATGCTTTATGCAAGCAGAATTCTATTGGGCCTAGAAATTCTTTTTTAGTTATCTTTTGTAGAAGGAAAAATTACTGCGTTATCAGGAGCAGAAATAATAGATTTTTAATTTGTGGTTTGTATGGGAGGTACCACGCCCCTTTGTCCATTCCCGCTCATATTTGCAGCAGCACTTAAAAAATGCACACCAAACCGACGTACCAAATTTTGTTCAAATACCGTTATCAGGAGCAGAAATAATAGATTTTTAATTTGTGGTTTGTATGGGAGGTACCACGCCCCTTTGTACAATCCCGCCCATATTTGCAGCAGCACTTAAAAAATCCACACCAAACCGACGTACCAAATTTTGTTCAAATACCGTTATCAGGAGCAGAAATAATAGATTTTTAATTTGTGGTTTGTATGGGAGGTACCACGCCCCTTTGTACAATCCCGCCCATATTTGTAGCAGCATTTACAACATGCACACCAAACCGACGTACCAAATTTTGTTTAAATACCGTTATCAGGAGCAGAAATAATAGATTTTTAATTTGTGGTTTGTATGGGAGGTACCACGCCCCTTTGTCCAATTGGTCAAATTTTCCTTGTATTGTCATCGAAAATGATTAAGTGTGCAAAATTTGAGCAAAATTGGTTGAGAAAAAAGCTTTCAAAAATTGATTTCAAATTTTGTGGCACACAAACATATATATTTAGAAAGTAACCTTATATAAAGCATGGAAAAATGACGTAAAGCATGGGATGCTATGTCGTATGTAGACTTTTGCCAAGGTGTTTTTTCTTTATTTTGCCAATATCTTTTAAGTTTATATTGAAGTAAACCATTTTGTTATTGTTATATGAATAAAAAACGATTTCAAACAAAACCGCATCATTAATTTTTTCAAATATTTTTTGGAACTCGCTAAAACGCAAAAATGTGGGTCGTATGTTGACTTTTGTCGGCCACTGTATATACTTGATCGTCATATAATTCTAAGATCATCTAGCTATTTCCGCCCGTCCGTCTGTTGAAAGCACGCTAAGCATCTAAACGAAAGGAACTAGGACGTCCAAATTTTCCATATGTGTGTCTTAGAGTCGTAGATTGGTTGGGATTGCATCTGGAAGAAATCGGCCAAAGGGAAAATTTATACTGCTTATATTTACTTGATATTGGGTATGCGCATTCTCCTTATAACAAAGACGAGCACCATAAAGTGATTATTATTCCTAGGGGCAAAAAGGGTACCTAGCAAGCGACAACAGCTAGAAACGCTAAATTCAGTGTGTACATTCCTCTAATTTATATAAAAGTATTTTCTCAAAATTCGATAGTATTTACCAGTGCACAATTGTGAACTTAATTGAAAAAAGTAAATAAGTTTAGATTATATTAAATAAAAATGCAAAAAAGTCTTGGCCCAGGACAATATCACAGTTCAAATCAAAACAAACGAATGTCATAGAAAATTTCATGTGAATAAATTCCCCTTATATTCGTGATAAGGGTGATAAACCTGAAATTAGTTAGGTTCTACTTTGTAATAGCCTAGTGCGGAGTCCAAATTACACTTCGGCTATGGGTCATAATTCTATAGTATTACGCATGACCACATGGGGTTTCCAGATGTTCCATCTCTCTACTCTACTGATTATCAGTACGTAATTTTATACAGCTGTACCATTCTTTGGTATACATCACCATTCACTGGTTACATACAGTGATGTTTTCTATTCTATACAACGACCAACCAAAATGATGGGTCAAGCTGGTTACTTTTCTCAATTCCGAGAGGCTGTCTGTCTATGCATTTGTATATGGAATTCACATTATTATCAGTTTTGTAATAAATTTTCAAATATTCTCTCGAAACATTAGACCATTATGAATGTTTCTAGAAATCTCTTGTCGCGTCTCATAAATTAAACCACATGTATATATTTATATATTTACAAGGGAGAGATGAAACAGAAGCACAGAGAGAGAGAGATAATTAGAATCTTATCAGTATTTTAAAAACCCAAGCCTTCAGTTTAAGACTAACTTGTGGCAATACTAAACTTTCAACATTTATAACAGTTTCAATTTCAGAAGCATGAAGTGGTCTCTAGTGCTGTTGATGCTTGGTCTGGTGGCCTTTGCACATGTTCGTGCTGAAGAGGAGGAATTCGATGAGGCAGACTTATTCGATATTGATTTATCCGATTTAGGCGAGAGCGACGAAGAATTACTTCGAGAATTGGAAGAGAAAAACTTGGTAAGTATTTAAACAACGGAGTAGGTCCACCTGACATCCGAACTAAATTTATAAAAAACACAATTACAGAACAATGATGTTGAGCGCGAAAACGAGATTGCCAGCAAGTTGGCTGCTGAGACCAATAACATTTTGAATCCAGTTGTTGAAAGTATGCAGGATTTTTAAAAAGCAGTTATTAATAAATTTAAAATAATTTATTTCTGTCTATTCATTTCATAGTTGATCCCTGTGAAAAAATGCACTGTGGTGCTGGTCGTGTTTGCCAACTTGAAGGTGTCACAGCCAAGTGTGTTTGCATTCCTGAATGCCCTGAGGAAATTGATAACCGTCGTCGTGTGTGCACTAATAAAAACGAAACTTGGCCCTCGGATTGTTCCGTGTACCAACAACGTTGTTTGTGCGACAACAGAGCTCCCGGCTGCCTTAACCCAGGCAACACTCACTTGCACATTGATTACTATGGCGAGTGCCATGAACAAAAGGAATGCACCGAAGAGGAAATGAAAGATTTTCCCAGACGTGTGCGCGATTGGCTTTTCAACGTTATGCGTGATTTGGCAGAACGTGACGAACTCACCGAACACTATATGCAAATGGAATTGGAAGCTGAAACCAATATGACTCGTCGTTGGGCCAATGCTGCCGTCTGGAAATGGTGTGATTTAGATGGTGACACTGATCGTTCCGTATCTCGTCACGAACTTTTCCCCATTCGAGCTCCCCTTGTAAGTCTGGAACACTGCATCGCTCCTTTCTTGGAATCTTGTGATGCCAACAACGATCATCGTATCACTTTGATTGAATGGGGTGCCTGTCTGGGCTTGGATGCTGTAAGTTTATCAATTCTGGGGGTCTTTTAGAATTATATTTAATAATTGAATATTATTTTTCGTTTCATTTCTTATCACAGTCTGACCTCAATGAACGCTGCGATGATATTCAAAGAACTGTGCCTCACTTATTGGGTTAGTTGCGTCATCAGGCAACGGAAGTTGTTCAATCACGACAATACGAATCATCTTAAAAAAAACTATTGTATGCTAAGTTAAAATAACCAATGAGATTTTCTAACCTTCACTTTAGAAACATTTCTCAATGCGAAGCCAAATATTTTGTAATACTTCTACTTCTTATCTCAAATAAAAAACCTATAGATTTTTGTATAATTAAAATAGCCAAACAAATATTATTATTATTTCTGAAAGGGAGATATGTGTGATGCTTAAGAGTTTCCAACAGCTACGCCCCTAGAGCGAATATGTTGGAAAACAGTAGAAAAAGCTTAACATCACATCGAGGTCAGTCAATCCATATGAATCATTCCATGTCAAGCGGTACGGTTTTTGACCTCGATAGTTGCGATTGTTTTGAAAGTTTGTTTATGTATTCTTTTCATACGTATTTTTTGAAAACAAAAATTGAATTTTTTTTCTCATTTTTTGCTCAGCCGGCGAACTCTTTGAATAATAATAATCCACCACGAATACGTCACCAGGCGTCTCAATTGGTAGTTAGTAGAGTTTTTCTTCGAGAATTGTAATCCTAGGGTAGAAAGTAATCTATCAGTGGATACTGACTGAAATTAAATTTATTGTTAATTCAAATTGGAATCTGTTGGCATTATTTTAATGAATAAAAATATTTTAGAGGCGAGGATCGTTAATAGATTTCATGAATGTATTAGTGTTATGTATATTTTTTGTGAATAACATTTGGCGATTAAGCGAAATGTTATTGGTATTTCATATTAGCCATGAAATTTACAGTCATGTGCGTCTATAGGATTGGTTTACATGGCCGCTCTCACCCTCTGAGCGTCAAGTAGTGCCTTAAGGCACCGTTGTGAATAAGCGTCTATCGATCAAGCTACATCGGCTGAGATGCTAGAAAACAAGGATGGCGTCAGTCAATAATACGTTGATTCATTCTGCTGAAACAACGGTTGACTGTGCCTTAGGTGCAAAGTTAGGCTTATCTGATCATCTACCAAGTGAGGCGTCTGGTGACGTATTCGTGGTGGATTATTATTATTCAAAGGGTTCGCCGGCTGAGCAATAAATGTGGTTGGGGGAGACCTCGTCCTGCGAAACAGCTATTTGGAGTGGGCGTTGTTGATTGCCGGTTGCTTGGGGTGTAGTTTAATAACTTGATAGTTACTGGGCTTCATTACGATTTCGATTGCTTGGCTTTAACCTATTTAATATGACTTCTATTATACGAAACAGCTATTGTTGTTATGATTGGTGGAGAAAGAAGGACCTTACAGACACGATCGAGATGTTTTTCGCTCTGAATTATTATTGGCGAACTAGAATTTAGACCTTTTCTTAAATTGCCTATTTGCCCTACTTTGTGTGCTTTTGAAGATAAAATGAGTACTAATTGAGAGTTATAAAGTATAGTTTGTGTGGGCGGTACCACACCTCTTTATCCTATCATGACCTAGGATATCCAGAAACCATTCTCTGTCCAGATGTTAGCTACAGTAAAATTTTCAAGCGAATTGGTTGGTCCACCACCATTTGTCCAATCATGACCTACTATGGGCCGAAACCATCATCTGTCCACTGGTTAGCTACTACAAAATTTTCAGACGAATCGGACCACCGGTTTGGCGTCCTATACGGAACATACTGTCTGTAAAGACACATTGATTTATATATATCGTTACCAAAATATAAAAAAGACTCAACTAACATTTTTTGCAAACCGTTTTTTTTTGGTTATTATAACCAAAATTGTTGTGTTTTGTTAAAATAGCCAAAAATTTCGATTTGCAAAACTTTAGTTGAGTCTTTTTTTATATTTTGGTAACGATATGTATATATAAATAGATTATGTAAATAAAGGAAACTATGAATTGCTTAAATTCAACGATAATTCATTCGAGTTAGAGACGCTTTCTTTTACTTCTTTCGTTGATTGTTTTCTGTGATGTTCTTGTAGCCCTTTTTGTTATGATATCCGAGGCCTCAAGAACAGGCCTCGTTTTTCGATTAATCGATTTTTGATAGGAAGTCGTTTTTAGAATATATATTTTTAGTGAAAAAATCGACTAATCAACTTTTTGGCTAGAAAAAATCGATTAATAGGAAATCGAATTTTTAACATATTTTCAAATAATTGTAAAATCGACTTTTTGATCCAACTGTATAACCCTACTCAAGATCTGACCACATCAAAATTAGAAAAAATGTCGACACTAACAATATCTCGTCCTATATCCGAGGACGTTAAAACTAAAAAAATAGATTTTTCGTTCCAATGGACTAATAATCAAAAATTAGAATAGAAGAAATCGATAACTTCTTAGTTACCGATAAATGTCTTAGTAATCGATAATTTTCAGTTATCGATTGTGAAAATTCTATAAAAATGACCTATATTTTTTTAAAGCTAAATTTTAAATTACAAAGAAATTCAATAACAAAAATAATTTTTACATCCTAATTTCTTCACATTTTTTTTTTTTTTGAGTTTTAGAAGTTACTCCGTTCCAAAGAAAACGAAGAATTATTATTATGGCCAATTTCTTCACATTGGGTGGCCTATATTTTTCTGGAACTCTGTACAATATATCGATAACTGCAACCGTTATCGAACAATTTTACTTTACTCTTTCTTCCTATTTTCGAGTTTTCAATAAAAGTCAGGTTTATCCGCTATTTTTGGTATCGACAACTCCACAATTACCGAGAAATTTTACCTGATTTGTTCGTTTTTTTAAGTAAATAATAAAAGAAATAAAAAATCGATTTTTCTGATTTTACAATTTCGATAACTAAGATAGTTATGGAAAATGTTTACTTAATTTTTCCTTTTTTTTCGTGTTGACCACATTTTACACAAAATATATTTTTTCCGATTTTTCTAATGTAGACCAATTTTTTCTAATTTTTACGCGAAGATTCCACTGAAGTTAGAAAATTAGCCAATTTTAAAAGGGAAGGATTTAAAAGTTAATCTGTATCACGCTTTCATGACTAATTTGGCTCAAGTTTTTCGGTGTTATAAGTACCACCATCCATTGGTTGTCCACCACCCTGTTGTCATGCCGACACTTTTCACTTCGTTTTGGTTGTCTTATTTCTAATACTTCCGGATTATATTCATTTTAGCAATTCGACAAAATGATTGACTCTTTGTCAAACTAAAATACTAAACATTTTATTGGTAATTTTTCACATATTCTGGAATATGTTAAGAACGCGATCATTTATAATTAAGCTAGATTATTTTGAAATAAATTAAAATTATAATTAGAGTTAAAATAAATGTATTTAAAGTATATCCTATTAAAAGTACAAGTGTTTTTGTTTTTTCCGAATTTACAAAATCTAACGGAATCTGTAGAAGCTAAAACGAAAACGTTCGAAATTATTACGACGGAATCTGTGACATGCCACTATATGTATGTATGCTCCAGTTGATGGAACAATGTATCAAATTTGGAACTTTTAGCCTTATCACGGTTGTCGAATTTAAAATTCGATAGCTGTTGAAGTCGTCGTAGACGTTTGTATTTTTCCTTAATAACCCTGGATGGTAATAGACATATTTTTTGGCTTGTTATATTAAAATACCAATTACTGTCGAATTCTTTGTGAAAGTGATATGTCCGCAGCACCCTTAAATGAAACACTTGAAATTTATAAGGTTTTTATCTAAATGTAGTCAATTTTGTAATTTTTTACTTGTGTTGTTTATTTTTAATCTTTTTAAATTGAATTATTTAATATTAAACATATACTTTTGTTTGTTTTAGCGAATTTACTTGTTTTTCTTGGATTGTAAAAACATATTTGTTCCATTTAATATTAAATATATGTATAAGTAAAAAGCTTCAACTGCTAACTGCTAAAGAAGAAAAAACAAAATTTTAATTTGTGTATAAATGAAAAAATCATGGTAGATTTAAGTAGAATTGTATAACAAAAGATACGAAAAATAGGGAAATTATTTAATCTTTGTGGTCGTTTCTTTTTTGGGTATAATGAAAAAAGGGGGTTTTATAAAATTTATTATTTTATGTTTTATGATGTTGTTTATATAATTATTATTATTAGCAATAGAAATAGAAATAAAAAGAAATTAAAATTAATACCCTTGCGAAAGAATAACGGTATTTTTTCTTTGCGGGTCTTGTACGTTGTCTTCTTTTTTGCCAATTAGAGATTTGTGAATATGTGGAATTACACCACCACCGGCAATAGTGGCCTTAATAAGACTGTCCAACTCTTCATCACCACGGATGGCCAACTGCAAATGACGGGGAGTGATACGTTTGACTTTTAAATCTTTTGAAGCGTTACCAGCCAATTCCAAAACCTGTAAAAGTACAAAGTAAAAAATATAATTATGTATGTGCATATGAAATTTGGTTGCTGTTAACAGCATTTCTATTACAATAGATTAACACATATTTGCGATATTACATTTAACCTGTAATGCATTGCCGTTTTTATATATTTTTCGCGGAATCTAGATATGAATTAGTACTCTATAGAAGAGTTTCCTGAATGTGTTTAGGAAAAGAGCTTTGGGTCCTCGTTAAAAAAAATGATATTGAGTGCGTAAGAGCACTACATGAATTTAGTTCGCAAGTAAAACATTAGGACCAAATATTATGGATAAAAACTTTTTTTATATTCAGCAAATAACTTTAAATAGTTCCTAAACTGAACTGTACCTAAATGCACATTTTTAAAGAAAATCATTATAACTTCCTTAAGGGAGGGTTTACATTTAAAGTAGTCATATTAAGAAGTTATTGCAAAATGTTATTTTCGGTCTTGAAGTAGTTGCACATGTTGTCATATATTGTTTTATTAAGTTAATTTTAATTTATTTGCGACCTTAAGCCAAACAATAATACAAAACATTAAAATCAATTAGGTCAACTATAGACGACATCACAAAATTAAAAAAATAATATTTAGTTTTATTTATTTCCATTATATCTACTGTGTAAGGCAGCCATAATTTAGGAGCAGGATTTCTATTAAGATGTCCTAATAGTTTTCACAACCATATATTAACCTGTTGAAATAACAGACACTACTCTGCTAAGTTATCAGGATAAGTGCAATAAGTAGAAAATATAGTTACTACAGTTTGAATTCCAAAGGACGATTTCACATACCAGCATTTGATCTTGAATTTATGCACCACGGATACTTAAATGATCTGTACAGTGTAATAATTCAATAGATTTAATATAATTTTACTAATGCCTTTCGAATTACTTAATCCTATTACAAGATGCGATTGTGCTTTAGATCACATAAATGTACCGTAAATAAAAATTGTTCTGAAGAGATCCACAGGGAAGAAAAATAATGAAAATGATTTCGTTTAACGCATTGCTAGACAATAAAAAAATTAATTTTCAAAACCTGTTACCTACCCTACTGGGTACCTGTTTGTACCCAATAATGATATCTTCCTATAATAAAAATTGTAAATGAAACAAGACCTACGTACGACATAACGCTTTTTCTGAAACTAATCACTGAAATTCGTATTCATTTGAACCATCATCCAAATCACAACTTAAATTTATTATAATTTCAATTGGAACAATCATTATAGATTTAATTTGTGAATTGGATGATAGTCCAAACGTATCTAATGCACTGCAGTGATGTGCTTGCTGTATTTACTTCTATTTTGACTTTTTACAGCACATTTAAGAAATATTGTTTTAAAAAGAGCCTGTGTGTAGGGAGCGCTCGTAGCGTCAAAAAAAAAAATAACGCATTCAACAGTCATTTTCCCCCATCTATATGAAATAGATAAAGCAATGTTATACAATTTTCCTACAAACAAAACTATATTTAAAATTCAATTTCGTAAAATATAACGAATGTTCCCCTTTAACGCGTTGATATAATTTTACTATCTGGCAACCTCTACCGTTTATTATCAAAAAAGTACGCAACGGACTGAAAAAATCCATAAAAAATGGCGGGCAAATGACGCCACAAAGCACAACGAAAGAAAGAACGAAGAGTCCATCTGTCAGACCAAGCAAACGCTAGAACAATCAACCAACATAAAACAGCAGTACAGCATATACACATAAGAAAAATGAAAACTAACAAATACACAAATCATTACAAAATACTCCTCTTGTGATAATGAAAAAGATCTATTAGTGTGAAAGGGAGAGAAGATGTGACAGCAAAGTCATTTGGCGCGTAAAGGCATCACACATAAATGCAATTTACCACCAGAAATACATACATGAAGTTTAAATATCTTTAGACATGCAATACCAACAGATTATTGTGAAATGTTTAGGACGACATGTATAAACTTACTTCAGCGGTCAGATATTCCAGAATGGCAGCAGAGTAAACGGCAGCGGTGGCACCTACACGGCCATGAGATGTCGTACGGCTCTTTAGGTGACGATGGATACGACCAACGGGAAACTAAAACAAGGTAACAATAAAACTAAATTAGTAATCAAATAATAGTAGAATAAGCCAGCTTAAACAGCAGGGGATAGAAATGCAAACAGCAATCAATACCTAAACAACCGATGTAAAATGGCGGGAAAATTTTTTATTATTTATTGTTTGCTGCGCTATGCATTTTGTTTGGTTTTTCTTTTATTATTACCTGCAAACCAGCTCTGGCCGAGCGTGATACTGCCTTGGCCTTTGCTTTTCCCGAATCTTTACCAGCTTTGCCTCCAGCCTTTGTACAAGGAAAATGAAAAATGATTAGATTTTCAAAACAAATTCGAATTGAAAAATAACGTAGGAAAGAAAATAGAAAACATCATTGTATTTCACTCTTTTGACTCACACAACTCCAAAAGTGAGGTTAAAAACGATTCTAATTTGTTTTATTCTCAACGATTGAAGCAACACTCATTATTTGACGTACACTCCACATGTATTTTAATATACATCATATTTTTTACTGCTATATTTTACATATTTCAATTTCATGCTATCGTTTTCTATTCTGCTTTTTTCCACGCACGCACGCTCCCACCATCTTCATATTACCACAATTGGCCTCATTCACAATGACATTTTTCTATTTGCTTTCACACACTGTACTCTTCTCTTTTTATCGTTTGTTGTAAATTAAATATTCGAGATGTAAAATTACCATTTTTAATAACGAGCTTTTGTTTATTTATATTTTACTGGAATGAATATATATGTATATATTTTGATTTTTTATTTCTAATGTTGTGTCGTGAGAATTTTTACTGCAGGACCGCACACTTCCGAACGATACGAATTTCTTTTTACGAATGAGATAGAGAGACGCGGAAAATGATGGCCTTATGCATACATAAAACTTGGTACCACTTGCAATGTTTCGTTCAAATTAGCGTTGCCACATAGTTAGTTTACATTGGGTGGGAACAAATCTAGTTTAATGGCGATACAGCCTTGTAGAGCGTTAAAAATTACCAAAAAAAAAGAAAAAAATGTTTGGCGCTAAGGTCCACTTTCCGAGATTGGGGCCTTGAAAGTTCGGATATATAATTTGAGCTATAGTCATCATTCCTGATCCGATCGGGCCGATATATATATCGTTGGAAAGCTTATTGAATTTACTATAAGATAGCGGAGCAAAAAATTTAAAATCATTAACCCATCGGGAGCCAGCGTTAAAAAAGTGAATTTTGAACCCGCTTTTTTTGGTAAAATCGACATTATCTGGAAATGTGATCGATATTGAGGTAAGAGATGATTAATATCAGTTTATAGCCTACACTTTAAGCTTTCTTTCAATGTGGGTTACGGAATCGTAACCCACCTGGAACCGGACATATTCAACTTCAAAATAATGTTTTTGGGGAAAGTCTGCAATAATTGTAAACATTTTGTTTTCTGTAGGCGTGTTTACACATGAGGATGTATTGTACATCCTAAAAGTAGTTTATATGTAAACACGCAGACAGAAACATGAAGTTTTTTGAGAAGCCGGCCTTCGGCCGGGGTTTAAGATTTTCTCCTCTGGGGTATGTCCAAAACCGGCTACGCAGACTAAAGTTTTCCTGCGTAGCCGGCCTTCGGCCGGGGTTAAAGATTTTCTCCTCTGGGGTATGTCCAAAACCGGCTACGCAGACTAAAGTTTTTCTGAGTAGCCGGCCTTCGGCCGGGGTTTAAGATTTTCTCCTCTGGGGTATGTCCAAAACCGGCTACGCAGACTAAAATTTTCCTGCGTAGCCGGCCTTCGGCCGGGGTTAAAGATTTTCTCCTCTGAGGTATGTCCAAAACCGGCTACGCAGACTAAAGTTTTCCTGCGTAGCCGGCCTTTGGCCGGGGTTTAAGATTTTCTCCTCTGGGGTATGTCCAAAACCGGCTACGCAGACTAAAGTTTTTCTGCGTAGCCGGCCTTCGGCCGGGGTTAAAGATTTTCTCCTCTGGGGTATGTCCAAAACCGGCTACGCAGACTAAAGTTTTCCTGCGTAGCCGGCCTTCGGCCGGAGTTAAAGATTTTCTCCTCTGGGGTATGTCCAAAACCGGCTACGCAGACTAAAGTTTCCTTGTGTAGCCGGCCTTCGGCCGGGGTTTTAGATTTTCTCCTCTGGGGTATGTCCAAAACCGGCTACGCAGACTACAGTTTTCCTGCGTAGCCGGCCTTCGGCCGTAGTTAAAGATTTTCTCCTCTGGGATATGTCCAAAACCGGCTACGCAGACTAAAATTTTCTTGTGTAGCCGGCCTTCGGCCGGGGTTTAAATTTTTCTCCTCTGGGGTATGTCCAAAACCGGCTACGCAGACTAAAGTTTTCCTGCGTAGCCGGCCTTCGGCCGGGGTTAAAGATTTTCTCCTCTGGGGTATGTCCAAAACCGGCTACGCAGACAAAATTTATATTCAAAATTTATATTCAAAATTTATATTTCGTAAAAATTAAAAAAACACTCGGAAGTTTGTAAAACAAAGCCAGAATATGGTTGGCTCGTAATTGATTAAGAAATCGAACTAAATCATAGGACAACTTTGAAGTTGAATATCTTCGGTTCCAAGAGGGTTAAGGAGCTTGATTATAAACCTATATATACGATGGCGTACCTCAATATAGGACCTATTTCCAGATAATGTCGATTTTACCAAAAAAGCGGGTTCAAAATTCACTTTTTTTAACGCTGGCTCCCGATGGGTTAATGATTTTAAATTTTTTGCTCCGCTACCTTATAGTAAATTCAATGAGCTTTCCAACGATATATATATCGACCCGATCGGATCAGGAATGATGACTATAGCTCAAATTATATATCCGAACTTTCAAGGCCCCAATCTCGGAAAGTGGACCTTAGCGCCAACAAATTTTTTTTTTGTTGTGTACAGATCAAAAAGTTCTATCTATAGTGAAAATTTGAAACAATTCTGAGAATCGCACTTAAACTAGATTTAAGCCTAAATCAAAATTGAACAGTAGGTCTTGTCTGACAATCATATTTTCAATATCAAGTGTGGCACCTCTTAGTTTACTAAAGTGCTGCCGAGTCTTACAAACTTAACGAATGCAGTAACGCTATACCAAAAACAACAGAATAAAGAAACATGCCAAAACAAGTTTAAATGCAGCAAGCGACGATATTTTTTTATACAAAAAATAAATTTTGCACAGAATTATAATTGTATTCGAGTTGGCTGTTGGTTGTTTGTAAATTTAATCGGAGTGTGTTAACAAGGACTGGATTCGCAAAAATGCCAAAAGTTGCTGCAAAAAAAGGGGCTGCTTCTGGAGGCGCCAAAAAAGCCGGTGCAGCAGGAGCAAAGAAATCTAAATTGTATAATATGCCAGAGAAAATCAAAGAAGGTACCGTGCTAAGAGATTTGATGAAAACCGAATGGAAAATAGGACCATCGATAGGAACCGGAGGATTTGGTGAAATATATTCGGCATGCAAACAAGGCGATAATAAGTACGATTATGTTGTGAAATGTGTAAGTAGGAGAAGAGGGTATTACGAGTTGTGAAATATTTGATACCATAATCTTTGTTATCGACCGATATTTATTCCCATTTTAGGAACCACACGATAATGGTCCCCTCTTTGTTGAAATGCATTTCTACATGCGTAATGCTAAATTGGATGATATACGCAAATTTCAGAAGCAGCACGATCTAAAAAGCTTGGGTATGCCCTACATGGTAGGTAACGGTTCTGCAGAGATCAATGGCATAAAACATCGTTTCATTGTAATGCCCCGCTATGGCTCAGATGTTGCAAAGCATTTCCTTAGCAATGGAAGGAAACTACCCGAAGGTACGTGCTACCGTTTGGTTCTCCAAATGATTGATGTCTTTGAGTTTATACACGGCTGTGGTTACGTTCATGCTGACCTCAAAGCTGCCAACATTTTACTGGGTTATGGACCCAAACAACAACATCAGGCATATTTGGTTGATTTTGGTCTGGCTTCACATTATACAACCAAGGATTTCAAGCCAGACCCTAAGAAAATGCATAATGGCACCATAGAGTACACATCGCGAGATGCCCATTTAGGTGTGCCTACTATGCGGGCCGATTTGGAAATCATGGGTTATAATCTGATCGAGTGGTTGGGCGTAGACTTGCCTTGGGTAAAAGACAAATTACTTGCAACAGCGCCAAAAGTACAAAAAGCCAAAGAAGAGTTTATGTCAGACGTTTCAGTCAGTCTGAATAAGTTGTTCCCCAAGAGTGTCCCAGAAGCTATTCTAGATTTTATGAAATATGTCGCAAATATGGAGTACAATGATACACCAGATTATGAAAAGTGTCGTAAAATTTTCCAAAATGCCTTGAAAAGATTGAAATTTCCGACAACAGGTGACTTAGACTTTAAAATTAAGGCCTCTGCGAGCAGTAGCTCTGACTCACCCTCAGCAAATAAAGTAAAAGCTGTAACGAAAGGTAGATCGAAAAAGCAACCTACTGTAGAATTAGACGAATCGGAAGACGAGGTAATAAATGCCAGCGATGATGATGATAACGACGTAATATTTGAAACCAAAAAAGCGATAAAAAAGGAAACTAAGCGTAACTTGAAAACAACAAATGAGAAACGCACTCCGAAAATAACACCTAAACGTAACCCGAGATCAACACCAAAGGACTCTCCTGAATTATCTCCAGTAAATCTTAACTCTTCCTTGAAAAGAAAACCTATACATTCATCCAGTCCTACATCATCACCGTCTCCCTCTAAAAGAACAAGATTGAACGGTTCCTTGATCTCGCCAAAAAATAGTCGACGATCTCCATTGAAGCGAACATCGCCTGGTAATACATCCATCTCGTCACCAAGACTAAAACGCACTCCATTAAACACTAAAGCTAGCATTCGTATGTCTCCCGCCATCACAATGTCCTCATCACGCTCGGGTAAAACTATTATTAATGATAGAGTGACACCAAATAAAAAACCTTCAAAAACGTATGAATTTAATTTTGAATTAGATGTAAGCATGGATGCGAATGTTATTGTCAATGTGAAACGCAAGAAGAAACCACTACAGCCGTCACAAGATCAGCAGACCACTTCATCAAGATCAACACCCACAGGTAAGACAGGCAGTTCTACGCCTGTAACAAGAGTGAATGTACGCAAGGTGGCCAGCGATGATGTTGGTAGTCCTCGTACCCCAGCGGTTACTGTAAAGAAATCTCGTAGAATGGCCCAGACGCCGACATAAATAATAAAATCCATTGGTAATTATTCTTAGCATTCCGCCATTTCTTTTTTCCTTTATTTCTATCTGAATTCCAATATTTTGTTACATCATTTGAATAAATATTACTTAATTTTTAAGATTTTTTGTTCAAGTAACGCATTTTTCAGTTTAACTCGAACACAACGATGATTTATACATGTTTTGTGATTTTAAGTTTTTTTTTGTAAATTTTACCAACTTTCCCCTTTTGTTTGAACTGATAAAAACCAATGAACACATTTATATATGTATGTATTAAAGAAAAAGTCCTTGTTTTACTTCAGGGGATTTTTAATGCTTATTTCATTTTTTGTATTTGTTGTATATGTCCTTTATAAAAATAAATGTTATTCTTCAAGTTTCCTTGCTGATGCATATTTATATTTATGTTGCTTTTGCTTTGTGGATTTATATTGTTTTATCAGGGTCCGTTTCTTTTCAAAATGACTGTTTAACCAAACTCCCTCCTCATTTGCTCGCCAGTAAAGAAAGGCAATTGCAAAATTTGTTTTAAACACAAAAAATATGATTTATAAAAGTGTGTTTGTTAGAACACGGCCGGTTTTGGTATAAAGAGGTTGAAAAATAAATTATGAAGCATATATAAAATAGAAAAAGAATCAAATCAATCCGCAAAAGCTATATTGATCGACGCACTAGTGAAAAGTTCAATCATCCTATTTCAGGGTTTTGGATTGAAGATGACTCTTATTTACTTCGTTTTATTTGCCTCCCTCTTTATATTCAAAATTTACAACGTTTCCTTCGCCATTAGGTTTTTGCTTTGTAAGAGCGACAAGTTATATTTACGTACATACATCTTTATATTCCTACGAAAATTGCTAAAGGTGTAAAAATGAATAAAAAGTATAGTTTCAAAGGAAGGAATCAGATTATAGTTAGATCGCACACAAATTCGACATTTCAAAATCAACCTTCAAACTTAAATCGATTGATTCCGCATACAGCCTATAACAGAATAAAATGAATTCAAAACAATCTGAGTGAAAAAATCCAATCGTACGTCGCATAGTGTAACTGCAATTTTCGAAATATGTAGTTTGAAGTCAAATGAAACATAGAGATCGGTAGCAAATACTGTTTTTGACCACATGTTGTTAAGGATTAAATTCGCCTAGTGTTTTTGGTTATTTTGGACGTACTAAAACTATCAAGATCATCTATAAAAATAAAATAAATAGTTCAAATACAATTCTTATCAAGACACAGTACGTTTATATTGTATATCAAAATCAAGTCTTTTTTATATTTCTTAAGTTCATAGTATGGATATGAAAGTCCAAATTAATACGATTTCATAATTTGTATAAATAAATACATATATGTATGTATGTACAATGAATTTTTATCGGATTTATTTGCTAGACTTCCGTTTGCTATCATGGTGTTTGGAAGATGACTTCGTTTTGCTGGATGACGATGAAGAGGAATGTTTCTTCGAAGATGATGATGACGACGAAGAACTTGGAGCATTAAGTGTTGACGATATCTTGCTACTACTACCAACAGACGAACGTTCTTCTTTGTGGCTCTTTGATGTAGTTGAAGAGCTTTTGGAGGTGGTTGAAGCTGCAGCTTGTTCCATTTTATAAAAGGGCGATGATGAGTTGGAGGATGAAGAAGATCTGGACGATGTTGCCGACGATTTCGATTTAATTGAAGCCACAGATGTGGTTATTAATGGCATAGGTTCATCGGGTATTAATATAACATCTCCACCTGTTTTACTTGTCGTTGGCTTGCTTGTACAATTATCGCACTGCCAATTGTTACCCTGATCCTCCGAGGATTCTTCATCGGTTATTGGTGGTTTGTGACATTCTTGATGGTACAAAGCTCCGCACTTCGAACATTCGATTAAACGATTGGTGGCGGTAAACATCATTTCACCACAGACATAACAATTCAAATCCCCAAATTCTTTTAAGTTGGCTTCGTCTTCGGCAGTGTTCAGTAGACCACCACCTGCTCCACTCACAGCATCGTCCGAGTCGGCAATGGTGTCGGGAGAATCCGAAATTGTTTTGGCCGGAGAATTTATAAGATTAATCACTTCCTCCGTTTCGACCGGCTGCTGCGGTGGTGGTGTTACAGCTCTCCCTGGGAAATTTGCTTCATCCTCCAGCTGTTTCTTAGTCATGTTATTTGTAAGCGTCTTGTCCGCTCCATAGCGTTTTTTTATCTCCTCATCGAGCAACAATCGCAACTCCGCAGCCGAGTTAGCATGCGATGACTGCAATAGTGTTACAGCTTTTTTCAGAAGTATTTCGAGTTCATTCGTCGAAGACATTTCGACATTTCAAAATAGCATATAAATTAGAATGAAATCTTGTCGATTGTTTATGAATACTGGTAAATCATTTTCGATTTTAGGTGAAATTCGATTAATTGATTTTTTGTAGTCGATTTCACATAGAAGAATCAAAGACAATAGGCTGGTTTTTCAACTTGCTTGATTAAAATTTCACTTATAAAATTGGACATCTATTATGTGCGATTCTCAGAATTGTTTCAAATGTTCACTATAGATAGAACTTTTTGATCTGAACACAACAAAAAAAATGTTGGCGCTACGGTCCACTTTCCGAGATTGGAGACTTGAAAGTTAGGATATATAATTTGAGCTATAGTCGTCATTCCTGATCCGATCGGGTCGATATATATATATCGTTGGAAAGCTTATTGAATTTACTATAAGATAGCGTATCATTAACCCATCGGGAGACAGCGTTAAAAAAGTGAATTTTGAACCCGCTTTTTTGGTAAAATCGACATTATCTGGGAGTAGGTCCTATATTGAGTTACGCCATCGTATATATAGGTTTATAATCAAGACTTCCAGCTTTCTTTTAAGGTAGTTTGCAGATTTTTAACCCTCTTGGAACCGAAGATATTCAACTACAAAGTTGTCCTATGATTTAGTTATCGATCTCTTAATCAATTACGAGCCGGCTTTGTTTTACAAACTTCCGAGTGTTTTTTTAATTTGTACAAAATATAAATTTAGTCTGCGTAGCCCGTTTTGGACATACCCCAGAGGAGAAAATCGTTAACCCCGGCAAAAAAACTTCATGCTTCTGTCTGCGTGTTTATGTACAGTATGTACAATACATCCTCATGTGTAAACACGCCTACAGAAAACAAAATTTTTACAATTATTGCAGACTTTCCCCAAAAACATTATTTTGAAGTTGAATATCTCCGGTTCCAGGTGGGTTACGATTCCGTAACCATCATTGAAAGAAAGCTTAAAGTGTAGGCTATAAACTGATATTAATCATCTCTTACCTCAATATCGATCACATTTCCAGATAATGTTGATTTTACCAAAAAAAGCGGGTTCCAAATTCATTTTTTAACGCTGGCCTCCCGATGGGTTAATGATCTATCTTATAGTAAATTCAATAAGCTTTCCAACGATATATATCGACCCGATCGGATCAGGAATGACGACTGCAGCTCAAATTATATATCAGAACTTTTAAGGCCCCGATTTCGGAAAGTCGACCATAGCGCCATTTTTTTTGGTAATTTTTAACGCTCTACAAGGCTGTATTTTTTTTGACCATTAAACTAGATTTGTTCCGTTTCCAAGCTGTAGGACTATGTAGTAATTTTCGAAACATGAACCTTGAAAAATTAAGCGAGCTGAAAAAACATATGCCGACATATTTGAAATAAAAATTATAAAATTTACGATATTTCGCAAAATTAAATCTTTTTAAATATACCTATTTTTCAGCTCGCTAATTTTTAATCTTGAAAGAAAGCTATAGTAGCGTGCATGACATTTAATTGGCATCACTGCTGTGATAAAATGAAATCAACTGGCAGCATTGACTGAAAGTATTTGCTCATATTTGTATAAAAATTGATTTTTTATATAAGTTCTGTTCGATTGGCCTTACTAGTTTAAGGTCCATAGTCCTGGTTAAACATTTTCGTTTTCTCATTCAACTGATAATTATCAACTGAAATGATAATCAGATAGCAATAATAGGTCTGTTCGATTTGACTTACTAGCTTACAACTAAGAGACTTGATAAGGTGGCAAGGTTGCTACACATTGGTTTTTCTCAAATGGATCAACAAAAAAAATTTGGTAGCAACAACTATATTAATTTTTGTATGCAATTTACTCACTTAACAAGAAATTAGCTTACTACTCTCTTAGTTATAGAGTAAGGTGGAGCCAGATTTTTATCTCTGATTTATATAAATAAAACCAATGGATAAAAAGTTTGCCACCTTATCAAGTCTCTTAATTGCAAGCTAGTAAGCCCAATCGAATACGCCTATGTTTTATAATAAAAATAATAAATAAATTTGTCCAGTTACGATATTTTAGTCTTACTACTTTAATGTTTTTATTTTTTTTACCAAAAAACACATTCACAATAGGGCTGCTTTTCTTCAAGCCGGGATAACTAGCTGCGATACAAAAAACGTTGACAAAAAGTTAAATTTTCACTCAGAATAAATAAACATATTTTTCCGCATTACAATATAAATAAAATAAAACAAATTTTCAAAAAAATGTTTTGTTTTGACTCTTTGGACTTAGCCTCGATAGCCATAAATTTGGATAATTATCCAGGCTAAGTCCAAAATTTTTAACACAAAATTACTTTTTTTGCGGTTGATGGCAATTTTATTTTGAGCGAATTTTAACTTTTTATTTAGGTTTAGGTAAAGAAATTAATAACTCGAAAACGCCAAAAAATAAAATCTGGTAATAGCCTTGTCACAATACATGCGAAATGTAACTGAAATGACATAAGGCCGATATACAAATTTCAGATCCCATACAAAATTGTTATTTGAAAATCATCGCCAGATTTGGAGAATTAAATGATAATTTCTAATTGGAATTTTAATCTAGCAATTCGAAAAAACTGCCTTAACGGCTAGTGTTACAGTTTGGCTCTGTCATTAAAGAAATACAACGCTGCTCACAACTCAACTAGAATGACATTTCTTGTTGCACCTGCGTGCGCCAGTTTTTTATTCGTGAATTAGTAAATGCGCGGATTTGCGGATTGCATTTGGATGGCTGTCGTCGAATGACAGTGTTTGTGTTTATATATTTTGCGGTCACAAAATTTTAAAAGTCCACGACAAAAAATATTTGTAACTACGTATTATTCATCGAAGCGTAAAATTATAAGTCATTGTAAATCGGTAGATATCGCGTGCGTGTGTTTGTAAGGCAACATACCGGCTGTTCGATTGAGGTGTTATTTACAGATAAAGTTGTTATCGTATCACTGCTATTCATATAATAAAGTTGGTTGGTTAATAAAACAACAAGTAAAGTGATAATGTATTAACGGCGACGACAAGTGTCTTTGTTTATGTTTGAGAACAAATTTAATTATTTAAAAGTCCGAAAAGTGTAAAATTTCCTTGAAAGAGAAAGAACAGAAGCGAAAAGTAAAAAAACATTTGTGTTAGCAAAATAAACACTCCGGCAAACCTACCCCCTTTCCGCTTTGCCCACAGCAACCATAGTAATATACAAAACACTACATTGTCAGGCACTCTGCACTCTTGTGCCGATAATTTGTAGCATTGTGTCTTGTTGTTGTTTTGACATCATGCCTGCTCGATTGACGCCAATTTGGAGCCTTTTTCTAATAGGATGCATACAATTCAAGGTCAATTACGCAGCCAACGACGTCGGTGATAAAAATCCTTTGGTAAGTAAGCTTTATATACAGAGCGAACAAAACAAAAACGCGAAGAACCTTGTAGATACATATTTACAATAAAGTTATCCTTCCTTACATACACATGTACATATGGATTTGTTTTTGTAATTGCTGTCACGGTGTTGAAAACAATCTGCGGGGGTTGGGGTTGAATTTGACGGGGTAAAGAAATAAACGTTGCAGTCTATCATATGGTTTTGACGTTTCAGTGAATGAATTCTCTTATACGGTGTGCGGGAGTATAATTAGAGAGGACAGTTCGAACGAGAAGCATAAACACAAGTGATGTCAATGAAATATATAAAGACCAACTTGTTGGTATATATCGTCATCTACGAAGTGCAAATCGACGTAACAACAAAAAATCGAATATCGAGTTTTATATTGATTGCATTGCCCGACAGTTCATATTAAACTTGAAACAGATGATATATATCTGAAACTATAGGTGAAATGAAGTTAATTTGCGTGATTCCGGCCTAAATGCCAACTTGAAGAATAGACCATGTGCTAAAAATACTTTAATTTAAAGTTTCTATTTGTATTAGTTTAGCATTAGCAATAGGCTTGCCAGACATGCTGTTTTCAGCAGTACGCGTAAAGAATTGAGTACTTCTACTTTTTTTACGTGTACTTCTTTTTGTACTTTGAATTTTTAACTTTTATATTTCTTTAACTTCCAAATATTTCATTTCAAGCCTTTGTAGAAGTAATTAAATTATATTCAAAAGAATCGAGCTAGATCAACTTTTTGAAAAAGAAAAATCTGTTGAAGAAAGTTCTAGGAAATCTGTAAATTTGTATTTTGAATTCCCCATTCTAATGCGGCAATTGAAATAATATTCACTTCAAAGTTACATTTTTGCGAAAAAATTACAAAACAAAAATGTCATGCATTCAAATTATTTTAGCCATATCTCCCGTGAAAATGAAAATTTTACCGAAATATCCACTTTTTTTGTCGAAAAAGATCGGTCTTTCAAAAACGTGGAACAATTTTAACCCTTGTAATTTTGTTGAATAAGTTGACGTTTAATTTAGCTATTTAAGCGAGAAGAACTTTATTTACAACTTCTGTGTCTACGGTGACCCACACTGAAACTTTCCGACAATTTTTTCGTAAAACATTTTCACCCTTTCAAAAAGGACTTTTTTGATTTTCTCGAAAAAAAGGATCAAAGAGGGGAGCTAAAGGGTTAAGATATTCCACAAAAAATAATCCACATGAAATTCCACAACATAACTTACAACAATTTTTTCACTTAGTATAATATTCGCTTCGACCAAAAAATTAAAACTTTTATAGGGTCGCTATTCCGTTCCATACAAAAAGTCTTAAATTGTTGGATAGTGTAATTATATAATTAAATTAAAATGTGATACTCAATACTAAACGTGAATATAGACTGAACAAAATTCATTATATTTTTAAAAAATAAAATGTAAAACACCTGATTATTTTGTATTACAGATTCATAAATTGTATCTTATTGTAATATGCTTGTTTATTTTTTTATTATTAAATATATTAGTTATTTTTTGTTCCTAATTATATACTTTTATGTTCAACATTTAATTTTTTCTTTTTAATATATAAATGTACTTCCTTTTTTCCTCGATGTACTTTTTTGTCGATTTCAAAATTGACAACCCTAATTAACAACCATTTAAAGTTTAGCCTCTTAAAAATCAATATATTTGAAATAGATGATAATGCTGAACTAATACAAATATAAACATAATATTTGAAGTATTTTTAATATAAATTGTTCTCTTTAATTTGATACTTATATCGGTATCATAGGATGCGAACAAGTACAGGTGTGAAGGGGAAACAGGATGAGGAAATGAAAACGAAAAACGCAAAGTAACTCAATTTTGGCTATAGTTTCATACGTGTATCATCCGCTTCAAGTGTAACGACTTTTTTTAAATCTTCGTAAGGAAAATCTACAAATATATATCATAAAGTAGCGATATTTTGACTCTTACAACTTAATTTACATTTTTATATTCTTTGCATTTGCATAATCTCAGATAATTAGAGGCATCTAAGTCCAAACATATAAACAAATGACCAAATCCTGCCACTCCCATTCTAAAACCTAACACACAATTCATCCTAATCTAAGTAAAATTAAAGTTTTTATATCTTGTATGTGGGTTAGGATTCCTCTACAATTTGATATTTGACAATGTTTTACCACAACCCTTATTGTAATAAGTTTTGGTTAAAATAAAACTAATGTTACTTCCAAACTGATAGTCGAACTCAGTTGAAATTTGATATTTGAGAATATTTTTACAATCAATTCCTTTTACAACAATTAAGAGACTTGAATGAATTAACAAGAAAAAACGGGAACCATCAATAAGAGAGTAGCAAGCTACTTTCTTGTTAAGCGAGAAAATTCCATACAAAAATTAAGGTAGTAAGCCAATCGAACAGGCCTATTAAAAACTTGTATTTGTGAAAACTTCACTGGTACAAGAGTTCTGCACCATTAACAACGCTTATGACGTAAAATTATGGCAAAGCATATAGCATTTCCCAACCATCTCCACAATCCCATAGAAAATTTTTGAGATTATCTACAGTTTAAGGCAAGAAATCACAAAATTTCATCAAAAACAATGCTAAATAAAGTATTACAGGTAAAATGGCGAAAATATCAGTAGAGTAACGTGCCGTAAATTGGTGGAATAATTAGAAAATCACGCTTATCGCGAATAAAGGAAGAATTTATTCGCGTGGAATTTTCTATTTCTCTGCAGGCGTAAGATGGAAATATGAATATAACCCGGGAATAGGTTTCACTTTTTTGGGTAGTAATACAAATAAGGCGATCGAATCGAAGTAAGAAAGCAGAAGCAACGCTATAAAAATGTCATAATTCACGACTAGAAATTTAAGGGACCAATCCGTTTCCAGAAAAACAAATTACTTTTCGACTTTCATTCTTTTATGTTGTTATTAATGTATGTAACACGAAATAAATTTACTTTATCAAAAATAGCGATGCGTGGAGCAATTTTAATTTAAAAATTCGTTAGATTCTTAGGCAAAATACTTTTTTGATATACAGTAAATTTCTGCATCAAACGCTTTTTGGATTTTTACCTTTATTGAGGGTAATTGGAGGAATGAGATTATTCCAAACGGTGCCAACCAGAGGAATGGGTTTAAGTGGTTGGAAGAATAGTTGTAGCTTATCATGCGGCACATTTTCGCTGACAAAACCATCCAAATCTCTGATGTACCTGAATATTTCTTGTAGCTCTCTTCTTCAGAAGCAATTTCTGGAGGACCAGCGTAATTTGAAAACCATTGAACGTGTCGTCGCCATACTTTACAACTTACCAAAATATGTGTATACTTCTGTATGTACAGATGTTGAGCTCTAAATTTAATTTTTCATAACGATTTTAATACATGTTACATTCCAATTCGTGATAATATTTATATCTTTTTTATATCTAGATATTTTCAACAAACGAATGCTTTCTTACGGAACCGGTGTACGGACACAAGTTTAACTTCAGTGCCTTACAATCTGATTTTGCTCACTGGACTCCAGGGGATTTCGGTGATACATTTGAGTTTAATATATGCGGCAATTTAACGCGAACTTGCAATGGACGTTCCGATGTTGCGGCTTGTCTGAAAAAGTCGGACAAAAAGGAATATGTTTTGGGTAAGATATTTTGTTGGACGTACATACATACTAGAATGACAATTTTTTAAATTTAAACATTATATAAATTTTGTTACAGGAACACAACATCAATTGGAATACCATAATGGTAAAATGTATTTTAGCTTTTCCAATGGAGAAAAATGTCCAAATTCCCAAGAAAGCTATAAATTACACGTATTTATGGGCTGTGATTATACTTTGGATACAAATCAATCTCGTGTGACATCATATGTAAGTACTATAGTAAAACGGATCTGTGTCTGTCGAAGGGCTGAACTATATTATAACAAGTTCAATGTGTCGAATACTATACCCGTAGAATCTAGCTTGTTTATAATGATGTTGTAGTATCAGTTTTGAGCAGCCTTTACATTACGCGTAAAACGATTTCAAAAAATAGCATTCAAAGTTGTTTCCCGCGTTTACACTTATGTATTTTAATGTAACCCCGATCGTACAAAAAGAGTGGATTTTTGTCAAATTTCAAAAGATGAAAAAATCGATCAGACTGCCATAGTGTATGTGCGATGCTCTCGCGAAATCGTGTTGTTTTATTTACACAATGCAACTTTACACGCGATCTGTCTGATTGGATCGCGTAATGTAAAGGCTGTTTAAAGGTTAGATGCTAATACTTACGTCTGATTTGTATTTCATTTATTTCATCATGACTTGTAATTCAAAGCCCATTCAAAGCCGATATAAAGTAAATTACAAAATGCATATATAAAAATCTTTTCTAACAGAGTTAAAAAACTACTCAACAATATAACATAAAACTAAAAAATATAATTAAAGTAACCAAAATAATGATAACACTAGTCAACAGTCAAAATGTACTCGGGATGCGATAATTTTTTCTGTGTAGATAACCTTGACATGAGCTCGAAAAACGCAATAAAAATTTTTTTTTTCGTTTGGTTTTTTTTTTATTATTTTTTTTTTAAATTTTAAAAATTTTTTTTTGGTTAATTTGTTTCGTCCGGCATAACTCGGGAACCACTAGCCCGATTTAATTGAATTAAATTTTAAAAAATTTAAAATTACAATTCCCTTAATCTGTTCATATATTGTTTTCCTATACAAGCAACAGTTTCCAAGTTAAAAATGAATATATAAAGGAAAAAACTTATTTTTTGCCTAAAAATTTAAAATTTTTTTTTTTAAAAAATCCATAAAAAATCCAAAATGAAAAAAAATGTCAAATCTTATTACTTTTACGTAAAGTCACATAACCTATGAGCAAAATGAGACAAAGATCATGAAAATCGATGCAAGCGTTTCGCTTTTATTCGCAATTGAGTAAAAGTATGAATTTCAAAAATTTAAAAATTTTTTTTTTGGTTAATTTGTTTCGTCCGGCATAACTCGGGAACCACTAGCCCGATTTAATTGAATTAAATTTTAAAAAATTTAAAATTACAATTCCCTTAATCTGTTCATATATTGTTTTCCTATACAAGCAACAGTTTCCAAGTTAAAAATGAATATATAAAGGAAAAAACTTATTTTTTGCCTAAAAATTTAAATTTTTTTTTTTTAAAAATCCATAAAAAATCCAAAATGAAAAAAAATGTCAAATCTTATTACTTTTACGTAAAGTCACATAACCTATGAGCAAAATGAGACAAAGATCATGAAAATCGATGCACGCGTTTCGCTTTTATTCGCAATTGAGTAAAGGTATGAATTTCAAAAATTTGCTCGACATATGCACAACTTTGTCTATGGTAAGGTTTTTTCTTTTTTTTGATTCTCAGAATTAACAAAACGGAATAAACAAAGGGTTATTTAATTTTTATGATTGCGTAAGCAAAGTAATAAACGCTAATAAATGTGCGTGAACAATTAAAAGGAAAAAAGGAAAGGGGACTTTTTTAATTATTTGGGTTTTCCGTTGGCTACCTGTATGATTTTTTTACAGAAATGCAACCCACATTTAAGGGTGGTCATTATTCGGAAAATTTAAGACTCACACATGGTGAAACAGGTATGTAGCCACCGTAAAAAAATATACACCCATTTATAAGTACCTGTCAGTAAAATACTAAACAATACACAGTATAAATAGGTCTTCATTGATCGATTTTACTCATTCAACAAGTGTCGACGAACGCGATAGTTAAAATGAGCAAACGTTCGCGAGGATTTGAATGCAATACCAATCCAAGTAATTTTTGTTACATGTGCGGAGAATACGTTTCTGAAAAAAACAAGCGTTGTTTTTCACCTAAATTGAGAGATTCATTTGAAGAGAGCTTCAATTTAAAGGTCTCAAACATAGATGAGCGGTGGACACCAAGTGCTCTATGTCCAAGGTGCTACGTACAGCTAGCTGACTCAAGGTAAGTGTAGATTATGAAATTCAAGAACATATATAACTTATTATTGAAATTCTTTCAGACGACAGCCGAGAATCATCATGCCAATGCTTTGGAGAGCTCCGCTTTGCCATGTAACAGATTGCTACTTCTGTCTTAGCAAAAAAACAGGCGTGGGAAAAAATATACGATGGACTTACGCTGCTGTTTCAACAGTGAATTTTCCAGTGCCATTTTGCGAAGAACCAGTGGACCCGCAACCGTCCGTTTCAAGATGGGCATCTAATAATGAGGCGATACATCCAACATCAGATCCGGAGACAGTAGAAACCACATCAGAATGCGAGTCAACATATACATTGCATGGAGGTCAACGCTTATGTTCCCAAGCAGAACTGAACGATTGGGTTAGAGAATTGAAACTCTCCAAGGAAGATGCAGAGTTGCATGCATCGCGCATGCAACAGTTCGGTTTCTTGGCTCCTGGTGTGGTGACAACAATCTACAGGAAGCGTCATGAACCATACGCAAGGTACTACACAAAAAAAGACAACATCTGTTTTTGTAAGGACATTCCCGGATTATTTGGTGAACTCGGGTACTCTTAAAAAACTTCGTGAAAGCTATCAAAAAAGATGGCGAAGCGTTCGCCTATTTAAAAACCATTTTTCCTCACCTTTCATCGGCAAAGATTAAGGAAGGCGTTTTCGACGGTCCGCAAATTAAAAAGTTGTTGCAAGATCAACAGTTTGAGCACATTTTATCACCAAATGAAGCTGCAGCTTGGAACTCATTTCGGCAAATTGTTTCCGGATTTCTTGGAAACAACAAAAGCTCAAATTACAGAGAGATCGTCGAACAACTACTCCAAAATTATAAAAAAATTAGAGCAAATATGTCGCTTAAGATACATTTTCTACACTCGCACTTGGACTTCTTTCCGGACAACCTGGGCGTTGTGAGTGACGAGCATGGTGAGCGTTTTCATCAGCAAATGAAAGAAATTGAGCACCGATACCAAGGATTTTGGAACGAAGCTATGATGGGGGACTATATCTGGTTCCTGATAAGAGAAACAGACCCACAACAATATAAAAGAAAGACAAAAGCACATAATTATTTTTAATTTGAAGGTTTTTATTTTTGTGTTTAGATATTTTTTTTTTAAACTTTTTTATAATTAATTAATGTTGATATCCTTAGGATAATTTCTTGTACATATATCGAATTGTTTTTTAATTTAAAGTCATATATTTTTGTCACCCAAAAATTTTAATTTTTTTTGTAATAAAAAAGAAAAAACCTTACCATAGACAAAGTTGTGCATATGTCGAGCAAATTTTTGAAATTCATACCTTTACTCAATTGCGAATAAAAGCGAAACGCGTGCATCGATTTTCATGATCTTTGTCTCATTTTGCTCACAGGTTATGTGACTTTACGTAAAAGTAATAAGATTTGACATTTTTTTTCATTTTGGATTTTTTATGGATTTAAAAAAAAAAAAATTTAAATCTTTAGGCAAAAAATAAGTTTTTTCCTTTATATATTCATTTTTAACTTGGAAACTGTTGCTTGTATAGGAAAACAATATATGAACAGATTAAGGGAATTGTAATTTTAAATTTTTTAAAATTTAATTCAATTAAATCGGGCTAGTGGTTCCCGAGTTATGCCGGACGAAACAAATTAACCAAAAAAAAAATTTTTTAAATTTTTGAAATTCATACCTTTACTCAATTGCGAATAAAAGCGAAACGCGTGCATCGATTTTCATGATCTTTGTCTCATTTTGCTCATAGGTTATGTGACTTTACGTAAAAGTAATAAGATTTGACTTTTTTTTCATTTTGGATTTTTTATGGATTTTTTAAAAAAAAAAATTTTAAATTTTTAGGCAAAAAATAAGTTTTTTCCTTTATATATTCATTTTTAACTTGGAAACTGTTGCTTGTATAGGAAAACAATATATGAACAGATTAAGGGAATTGTAATTTTAAATTTTTTAAAATTTAATTCAATTAAATCGGGCTAGTGGTTCCCGAGTTATGCCGGACGAAACAAATTAACCAAAAAAAAATTTTTAAAATTTAAAAAAAAAATAATAAAAAAAAAACCAAACGAAAAAAAAATTTTTTATTGCGTTTTTCGAGCTCATGTCAAGGTTATCTACACAGAAAAAATTATCGCATCCCGAGTACATGAAATTTTTTTCAATTTGTTGACTAGTGTAATTTAAAAAATAATAATACAATATTATTATTAATTATTGAAATATAAACTAAAACAGAAAACACATTCAAAATAAATTATCACAGGTATTTAAATTTAATGCTTCATTTTATGAACCTTAAATAAATTAATTAAATTAAAGCGTCTCTTGAATAATGTACTTCCATAAATATTATTGGAGATAGCGAAGAAGCCTATTGGAATGGTTGGTAACAGACACATTGTAAACTTTCAATTCACTGGGCGAAGAGTTATATAACTGAGCTGCTCTAACCAGGAATGATCTGGCCATTAGGTGAAATACCCTAGGTTTGATTTCTACGACTTGAGTGGCAAAAAAGAAATGTTTTTAACAAAAAATGTGGACATTGATTTTTAATTAACTTAAAGACAAAAATGAGTAAACGAAAATTCAAAAAAGTGGGAAATGTATTATTAGCCCCAAGTATCGATGACTATACCCACATAAGCTAACTTGTCTATAATGATATTATTGTTTTAGTTTTGAAGGTTAGTCTTATTTTTAGTCCGTTTCTTCTTCAGGGATAATGAGTGATTTCCGAACGAAATAATATTCAACTCATTTTCAACAGACGACTTTGTTAATATTCAAAAAATTTTTCTACACATTCGTAGAAGTTTAACTATAGTATGAAATGTACTAGAAAGAGAATCTCTTTCGAGCCTTTCGTTTTTGAGCGGTTATTCGCAAAAAAGCAAAAATTTGGCTAATAAAGAAATATATGCCCTGTGATAGCTTCCGCAGTGGTTTCAACAAGTTTGGGTTTTTTCAACGAATCTCTTTATTCGATTAATCTAAGAATAATCCAATTGAAGAACGACAATTCTGAAGCAAAAGTCAAAATTTAAATACATGAATCCACGAACCACTTTAGCTGGTAAATTGAAATGGCTTGATTACTCTCTACACTTACTTTTTAATTCCCACTAATTCGATGCATTTATGATTTTTTATATTATCTAATTTATATTATTATATTTTAAATTAAATACGTTTAACATATCCTTCTATTATTAAGGCACCAGACGCTTGTTCTTTTTATATAACATTTGAGACACCATTGGCATGTTTACCAGAACCTGACAATGTCAAAGGAAACAACTGCAGTGTACGTGATCCAAAGACAGGACATGTCTATGACCTTATGACACTCAGCGATAGTAACTACAGGTAAATCAACAAATATCGGGCTTTGTCACAGAAAATGTAAAACGAATTTTTATTCGGGCTTTGTCACAGAAAATGTAAAACGAATTTTTATTCACGGACAGAAACGACTTTCAATTTACAAAAGGGAATATCAATTAACGTTCAAGAATTGCTTTGAAACAAATTAAAATGTATATGAAATACTACTTATTTAATATTAAACTTCAAATAAATATATTTTAGCACTTTGCATACTTACCAGCCAATTTTCTATTTAAGACATAGAAGCTAAAGCAAAAAGTTCAAAATCAATTCGCATCTGAATCTGTGACATGTCCCATCGTATTAAGTATTTATAATAATAAATATATTACATTTTGCATTTAACCAAATTTTAGGACCACTGATCGACAAGGTAATGCTTTTGTGTTGAACATTTGCAAACCAGTATTGTATGCTGAAAATGCAATGTGTCCAGCTGGCAGTAGTGTGTGTTTTCAAAAACTTAAAGCTGATTATAAAGAAAAGTAAGTGATTGGAATGTGAGTTTAAAATGAATGAAATTATTGAGTTTTCTTTTTTGTTTGCAGATTTATTAATTATGGTTCCGCACAACCTCACCCTGTCCTAGAAAATGGGAATCTAGTAATGCGTCATACTTCGCAGACAACGTGTAGTGGTACAACCAATTACTCATCAATCATATTTTTCTATTGCGACAAAGACCTCAAGGTGCGTATAATTAAAATTTAATTCGAATTGAAAATCTGGCAATATTAATAGAACTTTCTGTAGAAATCAGTTCAAAAATATTTGTTTAAAATGTTTTAAAACATGAATTGGTTAGAATGTACTTAAACGTAATTACAAAGAGTAGATCAAGACAGTGTTTTCACAAATCCACTTTTTTAAATCGCATTATCATAGCTGAGAATTACACTTCGTTGTTGTTTTGTGTAGATTATTTAAATTATCTTATTTATTTGCAATATGTCTTACAAAATGTATAAAAGAGCCAACGGCGCAGGTAAAACCATGTGCGCTCCACAATCAAATAAGGAAGCACTCGTTCGCAATTTCGGAAAATCTTAAGTAAGAAGACAATAAATGATCTATAAGAGATCATGCATATATTATGATAAAATAAAAGTTATCTGAATTAGTATTGATTTTTGAAGAAACAATAGAAGTAGTGGATAAATATATTCCGCATTATATTTGTATTAAATATGAAAAAAGATATCCTGAATATCCTTAAACAGCATAACTTGCGAGGAAAAATCAAAAATCTTGTCAATAGACAAAATTGCATTCTCGTCACTTGCTTCTTTAAATAGACTCATTTGTATCGGATTGCGGGTAGGAGTACCCAAGCTCCTTACATTTTGGGTCATTGCATTCGTAAAATTTAATTTCGGTGTCTTCTCTGCAGTAAAACCCAAATTTGTGGGGACTATTTTAAAATATTAAAATACACTTTGTAGTAGAAGTATTTTTCTGAATGTTATTATAATAATATTGAACATCAAATCATTTTGTGACGGTGACAATAATTTCCATGCGGGAAATTGTTACGTACCTGTCCTGAGACAGGTAGATAGGCATAAATATCAAATAACTGGTCCCAAAGTATGAATTAATTGTCAATTCACCTCTCTTTTCTTCTGCATTTAAAAAATATTATATTTTTACAAATAATAAGATGCAATATGGGCGATATTGCCACAGCCCTTCTGGTACCTCCCACATAAGTTGACATAAACTTTGGTTAAAATAAAACAGATATAACTACAATACGGATCGTTTGCCACGCCCGTTCATGTATACAAATGTCCCTGTCAAACGAATATTTAAAGCCTTCATAACTAACTGAAATCATGAGAGCAAAATTAATACCTTTATAACTACAACTTTCCGAATTTTGACTCTGCGAGTTAGTCTCAATGTAATGAAAAGGTAATATTTACCATTTTTATCCTGAAAAAGTGAAAACAAAGATTGATTTTTTAAAGTTTAATTGTTTATTAACAATTTGTTGTTGATTTTTCATTTCTAGAAGTTTATATATTGTAAAGGGTGGTTAAATTTTAAGGGTTGATTTTGAATAAAACACAAATTGTTTAGTAAATTATTGTCACTTCTTTTTATTATGATAATATTGGTATGGTTCAATTACGTATGGAACAAAATATCGGATAAATGGCCGCCTCGACAAACCTCCAAGCGATGGTCAAAATTTTCGATGACGCTGATGCATAATTGAGGATGATTGAAAAGGACGGAACATCACAAAAATATAATTTTAGCCTTCTATATATATTTCTGGCGGTACAAATAAGATACTGATGTCTTAGTTTTGTTCACTATTTTTCGACGATCAGTCTCAGGAACATTCGCTTAAAAATACAAATAAAATATACCAAAAACACCAATACAAAACTATCACAATAATTACATTTGATCAAAGAGCTACTATTTGCGTCGGGGTTTATAAATGATGTTTGATATATTTCAGCACAGTTGTCAGGCTTATAGTTAGTTCTGACCTCTCTGATAAATAAGACATGTATGTTGGTCGACAGTTTACTTTAATTCCCAGAATTTAGTTTGCGAAGTAATTCATATTTATTACATCTAAATTTCAATTGTATATGTCTGCGTTTTTTATAATATTTGTATTATTTCTTTTTTCTCACATATCTCTTTCAGAATGGCCATCCTGAACTGATAGGTCTCCTCGACTGTGTTTATTCATTTTCCTTCTTTACACCATTGGCCTGTAATGAGTTGCCATCATGTACTGCCATCACTGCACATGATAACGAAATGTAAGTCAACAACAATAACAACATACAGTCCTACACTAGTTTAAAAGGAATGTTTAAGGAAGCAAAGTCTATCTCGTCTATCTAAATCAAAGAACTCGTCTAGAGATGAAAATATTTTACAGAAACAGGGAAAATCAGTGCGTAATAGAAATATTACAAAAAAATTTTAATTGTTAAAAGTTCCAGTCAATAGTTCTTTACAATTTATAGACATTTATATATACTTTAGGCTATATTTCCATTCCTATGTGATATATTTTTATAGTAGTACTATTATTTCTATTTTTAAACCATTTCTTAGTTCCATATGTTAAGTAATAAGATAAAAGAAAAACATTAATGGATCGTCAGATAGTTTCAAACTTACATACAGTATTGTATAATAGGTTGAAAATATAGTTCGTGTGGGTGGAGTAGGGCCTATTTTTCGTACCATGCCCTATTATAGACAAGCATATCTTTACCAGAAGTTAGCTTCAGACAATATGTGTTATGTGGCTGCCGTTAGAGAAATTAAATATTTATATTTTATGTTATAGCGTATTCTGATACGTATTCCATGTCAAGCGGTACGGTTTTTGACCTCGATAGCTGCGATTGTTTTGAAGTTTGTGTATGTATTCTTCTCATAAAAATATTATATACAGTATGTCAGGAATGACTTTACAAATACAAAATAAATCCAAAATGTCATCCTTTTTAGCAATAAAATATATGTTTTTTGTTTATCACATATATTTTTTTGATTTACTATGGTTATATACATTATTTAGTTAGGGTTTAAAAAAAAAATAAAGCAAATTCCATGCAAATTAAACAAAACGTACAACAAAAACAAACATTTCTCCAGTTTGGCAGTGTCAAGAAACTCTTTTCACAAATGTGTTTATATTAAATCTAATAAGTCTTTACGCTAATTTCTTACTAAGTTAGTATTTGGTATGACCCCCCTTTGTATCCATCACGCATTGTAATAGTTTTTTCGTGGAATAATTGCGGTATCTCTTCCCATTCCCCCAAAATAGCTGCTTTGAGTGCCGTCTTGTTTTTGGGTTGGCGTTTGGCGACATTTTTCTTCAATTGGAACCACAAATTTTCAATAGGGTTTAGGTCAGGACTATAACTTTATCCGCAATTATAGAGAAGCCACATTCGCACCATATGTGACTTATGCTTAGGGTCGTTATCCTGATACAATTTGAATTGTGGTTTGTTTTCTCTGATGAAGCCAAATTTCCTCGCGCTGCTTACCAAATTGGTTCTAAATATTGCTGAGCGTCCATGGTGGTTTCTATAAAGGTTAAGTCTCCGACTCCTTTGCTTGAGATGCACCTGCAAAACATAACTGACATTTTTCAAATTTAGTAGTTGGAATGATGTTTCGGTTTTCTAGTGATATTAACGGCTTTCGTCTTACTCTAGACGGTCCATCGTTGTAATACAACATTATTTTCGTCTCGTCGCAAAATATGACGTCATCCCAATAGTCACTCATTCGGGAAACATTCATCACAGCGAAAGAAAAACACTTTTCTACATTAACTAAAGAAAGAACAGATTTTTTCTTGCTGCTCTTGATGAATTTTTTTTCTTCAGTATGGCCTGTCGAACTATTTTATTATTTGAGAAACAATTACTACACAATCTTCCTCGAACTCCCTTGCAAGGGTTCTGGTCGAAATTTTGGGGTTTCGATTAATTTTCCTAAGCATTAGGAGTTCCGCACGTTCAGTTATTTTGGGCTTAGGACCTCCTCCATGCTTTGGCTCCAATCTACCCTCATTTTCAGCCCGATTTAGTACATTATAAATTGTCTTTCGTGTTACTTAAAACATGTCCGATAATTCTATTGCATTTTTTCGCAATTCGTGGTTATAGTAAATCAGCTGAATTACATCGAACAACAATATTTTGCCAGGTATTTTAAAAACACAATATTTGACGAAGTGTTGTCCGTACAACATAAACTGATCATCAACATAAATAATTGTCAATCACAAATAACTGTCAAAAATTTAAAAAAGTGCGAGTTGTGAAAAGAGTTTCTTGACACTAATAAAAATGACTAAAAACCAAAAAGTGACCTTTTGATAAAAATTATTTTTAAAATTATTATTTATTTCTAATGTGTAAACTGATTCTTGACATACTGTAAGTATTTTAGGTGATTTTGGTTGACTTTGCAAAAAATCGAAGAAAATTCGTACAAAAAAAGAACCCATAATTTCACCGCTTCCAAACTCACAAGAGGCTAATAAAGACACCTAAGAACGCTACTTAAAAATTTCAACAAAATGGATTAATGTAATCATTTCGAAAATCTAAATAAAATTGTAAATACTTTGTAAAATCTATCCCGGTTAAGAGAAACAACTTCAAAATTTTAAAAGCAATTACAATTACAAAGAAATTACTTTCAAAACGAGGTATATCAAGTAAAAATCGGTCATGTATTTCAGGAGTAACAGCCGATTCCAACAAAATTCGATGTTTAATTTTACAACTTTTTGTTTACATTCGTCATATTTATTTACAACTGCATAACGTCGGAATATGTGATATGTGATACAATTTTCTTTTTCAATTAAATTACAGGTACTACAAAAATATGCTATTATTGGTAAAAAATAATACTCATGGTAATTTTTTATATTTTAAAAAGTAATTGTAATTATCTCCAAAGCAGGATGACATGGTATAATAAAATCGGTCATGTATTACAGGAGTTGCAAGAGACTGGATGAACACAACGTTTTTAAAAATCGTAATTTCGCCAAAATTATTTTTTTTTATTTTTTATTCTTAAGAGAAATCTATTAATCAATCAGCAATCAAATCTACTGATGCAAAATTCCGTACCGTTTAGCATAGAATGACTCATTTGTGTGATTCGTCGAATTCACCAAAATCTGAGATAAATCCTTAATCTTCTTTTATATGCAAATAGGAATAGTTACTCCATGTATTTTCCTGAAAGTGTCATCCAATGGATGACGAAATATTGAAAATAAATAAAAGAACAACTTTTACAAAGACCTCGAGCCTGAATTTCCACGTTTCTAAATAATAAGCAGCAGGTCAATTATTTTTCAGCGTGTATTTAGTTTTGATTTTGACTTTATTTTTTTATTTTCCTCATTAAATTAAATTTCCGTATTTTCTCCTCACTGGGTTTTAATGATTTTGTTTTTTTTTTTGTGCATTTCCTTTTTTATACAGCATCGACATGAGTCCTTTGATGAATGCGAAGTTTGCCCTACAACTGAATGATCAGAATTATGTATTTTCTGTGTGTTCGCCACCGGGTCAACCGTGTATGGAAAATGATGGTAAGTTGAATATGACATAAGTATCAAAATCTGTGTATGTGTCAGCTTTGAATATACATGTAATATATGGTCATTTCTTCAGTCACATACGTGACTGTAGTACGCTTTAATGGGGTGAAAAACAAACAAAAACTTGAAATTATTTTTACATCTGTATATATTTGTGTACAACGTAAGAAGCTCTATAATTACAAAAAAAGAAGAAAACTATTGAACTGCATTGTCCTAAAATATTAGCTACTAAAGACGGTGACATGACGTGATAAAGAATGAAAAATCATTCATTACAAAAAGCAGTGCGAATTGCGTCGGCATTTTTTAATAAAAACTTTTTTAAAGGATTTGGAATATTTTTATTTTAGTTTGCTTTACAATTTCTATATAAACTGATCATTATTAACTATTCTTTAATATTATTGGCGCTGGTTATTGTTGTAACAAATATTTTGTCTATGACAGCACTTGCATCATTGTTTCATGAAGCAAATTGTTAACAAAAGATGTCTTAAAAATAAAAAGTGAATAAAACATGAATGCAACTTTGCAATCCGTATGGTCTTCATTGTACCAAAGCTACACTTTGAACTCTTTAATTTAATTATATTTTCATTTACTAATAAAGGGTGGTTAAATTTTAAGGGCCGATGTTGATTTTTAATAAAACACAAATTATTTAGGGAATTATTGCCATTTCTTTTTATTATGATAATATTGGTATGGTTCAATTATGTATGGAACAAAATATCGGCCAAATGGACGCCGCAACCTCGGCTGCACACCTCCACCCGATGGTCCAAATGACGACCCGATGGTCGATGACGCTAGGTTATTTGAGGTTCTATGCCGTTAATGTGCCGAATTATCTCATTCTTTAGCCCTTGAATTGTTGCCGGCTTATAGACGTACACCTTTTCTTTCAAATAACCCCAAAGAAAGAAGTCCAACGGTGTCAAATTGACAATTGACATCGCCACCACGTGAGATAACACGGCCATTGAATTTGTCGCGCAAAAGATCCATTGTTTTGTTAACTGCGTTGCAAGTGGCACCTTTTTGAAACCACATATCGTCCACATCCATATCTTCCAATTCAGGCCATAAAAAGTTCGTTATGCCGCCATCACATAAATCGCACCAAACAGTCACTCTTTGTGGGTGCATTGGTTTTTCGACAATCACTCTTGGATTATCCTTCGCCCAAATGCGGCAATTCTGCTTATTGACGAATCCACTGAGGCGAAAATGTGTCATCACTCATCACTGAAGACGAAAAAATCACGAAGTGCACGATATGCTTTTTGATTTGAACGCCCATTTTCATAATAAGCCTGAATAACTTTAACGCGTTGCTCGATTTTGTATATTTCCATGGTTCAAATTGAGTTAGTCTGAAATTGAGAAATGTCAAATGAAATGCAGAAAAAAAACTTGACTTTTAGGTGTGGTTCACATTCAACATCGGTCCTTTACAAGTCAGAAACAATATTTTTTCAACTTTCTATTTTTCGAGCTTGGTGTATTCCTTTACAGTTGCCAAAAAACCTATATATTGAAATCAGAAAGATATATACGATATACAGTCGAACCTGGATAGTGGGAACTAAAGGGACAGGCCAGTTTCCCATTTAACCAATTTGTCTATTGTCCTACTTAAAGGGGTACACTTTGAGAGACGCCTAAAGATGTAGCAATCTGTAATGCATTCCCTTTAATAGCGTCATTATTTCTTTCACAAATTTTTATCCATGTCACCAAACGATCTTTCATTTCTGAAAAATCGAATTATTTTTTTTCACTTTACTTTGTTCTTTGTATGAGTCATCATATATCGAGTCACTCTTTTGAAATAAACGTGATATAGTTGATCTAGGAACGTCTAAGCCTTTCTGAAGTTCTATTTGACTCTTCCCTTTTTGGAATTCTTGAACAATGTTCAACTTATCGCTGCTATTCAATATTGTAAGCTTTCGTTTCGGCATAATTACATAAAGATATATTTTATTTAACGAGCGCTTGCAACATTCGCTTTGTGAAAATCATTATAGTCAAAAAATGAAAAAGGCAAAATAGAAAAAACGACCACAATGACAAATAAATATCTCTTCTAACAGAGGTAAAACAACTTATAGAGGTCCACAATCATAGAAGTAAACGAGTAAAATATTCCACTTATAGAGGTAATTTCCGAAAATTGCAATTCCATTTAAAGAGATTTTTTGTGAAGCGTGCAAGGACTATCAAAACTGTTCCACTAATAGAGGATTCCCACCTATCCAGGATCGACTGTATATTCAATTTAATAATTCTCATTTCTCACCCTATTCATCGCAAACTAAATTTGTCTTATTGTCTTTGGTTGTACACATTAAGATTTTACTGAGGCATGTATTAATCGGGTATGCAATGATTTTCGCTTTTTGCTGAAAGTGGAAAAATATCCACTACGATGACGACCTCTTTCACGTGCATTTGGTCATAGAGATTAATATAAAAAGTATCCTTATAGCTTATTTGGCATAGACTCTATACATCTAGTTTTCAGCAATTATTTGGCGCAGGAACCGAAACATTTAACGTAGTCGAACCACAAACTGCCCGAGAATTACTATTTACTTCTTATTTGCCACCAAAAATACAGACACTAAAAAATCAGGACATAATAGTCAAACCTGACCATTCCGGTAATGGAATGTTACATGCGGAAAAAGTTTCATTTTTTGTTTGTGACGGAAAAAGTAAACAAAACTGGTAATGGAATGTTACATGCGGAAAAAGTTTCATTTTTTGTTTGTGACGGAAAAAGTAAACAAAACTGAATTAAATTTTCAAAGCAAGTGTTATAATAGTAAATATAATCCAGTCGAACATTTTCATAATATCCATTTTTCCTTAGATTTATCTATATATATAAAAATCAATGTGTGTCTGTATGTCTGTATGTTGCGTATAGGACGCCAAACCGGTGGACCGATTCGTCTGAAAATTTTACTGTATCTATCTTTTGGACAGAGGATGGTTCCTGGATAATCTAGGTCACGATAGGACAAAGGGGGGTGGTACCTCCCACACAAAAAATATTTTAAAACTATAACAACTGGCATACCGATGGGTGCATTCGCTCTATAATTTTACTGCAGCTAACTTCTGGGCAAGGGATGGTTCCAGGATATACTAGGTCATTATACGAAAAAGAGGCGTGGCACCGCCCACACAAACTATCTTTTAAAACTATCATAACACGTTCCGAAGTGCGGATTCACTTGAAAATGTTATTGTGACTAACTTATGAACTGAGGATAGTTTCTGAATGGTGACAATGGTCATGATACAAATGGACGTGAGACTGCCCACACGAACTATATATTAAAATGATCACAAAACAAGTAACGAATCGTTATTCTTGAAATTTCTCTCTCTTGAAAATTTTACTGTATCTAGCCTGTGGAAAGGGGACGTTTTCTGGCTATAATAGGGGAAGACACGACAAATGGGCATCACAAAAACTGTATTTTAAAACTATAACAAAATACATTGATTCACTTCAATATTCAATGTTGAAGACTTACGTTTGTTTGTCGCAAGAAAAAACTCTATTTATTGCAATGAAGAAATGTAAGAAATGACAGCGGCGGCCTTTTTTTCTCGATGCACCAGGAGGTACAGTTATAACCTTTCTCATCACTTTGGTATTAGCGCACATCCGCCCTCAAAATGGGATAGCTTTAGATATTGCTTCCCCCGGTATTGCTGCTACATTATTGGATGGAGGACGAACGGCACATTCAGCGTTGAAATTACCATGTATTATGGAATTTGTTGATTCTCCAACCTGTAATATTGCAAAAGTTCAGGCATGGAGAAAATGCTGAAAACATGCAAGCTGATTGTGTGGGATGACTGCACCATGGCACATAAGAAATCCCTAAAAGCGCTTAATCGGACACTTCAAGATTTTAGATCAAATACACAACCATTATGTGGAACTCTTATTTTACTAGCTGGAGACTTCCGACAGACCCTTCCAGTAATTCCAAAATCAGCACCCGCATCTCTGGCGATATGTACAAAAAATTAATCTGACCACCAATATGCGTGTACATCGGCATCACAATGACTTAGCAGCTATATTATCGAAATATCTACTGGATGTTGGTAATGGAAACGTATCAGTTGATGCAGTGAAAAGGAGTATTACATTTTCAAAAAATGTCATTCAGGAATCAATTCAACAATTAATCGAGAAAGTCTTCCCACAAATTACCACAAACTATGGAAACAAAGAGTGGTTTTATATCGGCTGAAAAAAACATCGATGTTAATAATTTAAGCGACTAATGCCCAACGTCATTGATTGCTAATCAAAGTACAGCACAATCACTTGAAGTTTGTGGATTGAATCTGGAAAATCCATGTTTTTCACATGCTTGCTCTCAAAGCCTAAAACTTTAATTTACTTGAACAAGGTGGAAAAATTGTAAATATCGTGTATCCCGAAGCACTCCAATTAAATACTGACTAACTTAACTAATAGACACAAAATACATTCTTAGAAATAATTACCATAATTAATTAACTCTCTAATAAATGTTTCATTTTCTTTAAAGAAACACTGAAAAAATTATTTAAATTTTCGTGAAGTTTTTACATTTAAAAAATGTAACTTATCAATTTAAATAAATAAGTATTAATTTACAGAAGTAAAAATATACAAAACAAAAATTGCGAGCATACAAAGTTATATACATAAGGAAGACGAAAACGCGTGCAACGCCGGGTACAAAAAGCTAGTAGATTATAATTATTAATGAAATATTTCTTTACGATAAAGAAACATTTCATTGTATCCAATAAACTTTTCTTTGCATCATTAATGAATCTGTTCCATTAATGTAATGAAGCACTCTTCTGTCATTGTAAAGGAAATAATTTACAAATTAAACACGCTATGTTACATTTCGTTTTTTGTTGAAAATCGAAACGAACTATTTCCATAATTTTAAGATTTTACTAGATTAAGCTTCACAATGACAAAATCAAGCTTTAGTCCCTTATTGTAAACCCTTGAAGGTTTAAGCCTGTGCTAACCTTAAAAATAGAAAATTTTCTTCGTTAAGTGCAGCTATTTTTGACAGTATTTTTTTGCAGAAAAAGCTATTTTTATAAATTTGTGTCATATTTAGAAGCGCAGTTTATAAATATTTTCTTCTTTGGAAGTTCTTAGGCCATGTTGGCCGGGGATCACATACGACCCACAGCAACAATATTTTCGTTCTTTGATGTACACATGAAAAATGTGATGGAAGACGAATTTCAACTAAATTTTGCAAACAAAAGTAAGAACATAATGGCTAAAATCAATTGTAGGTACTCTACACAATTAATTATATTGACTTTGTCGACTTGTCCAGACATTTAGAATGTATTTTTAGTTTTTTTTTGGGTCACTCTAATTGTCATCCACTTGTTTCCACTCGCATTGTTTGACTTCCAAAGAAACATTTTTCAATACGCCCTAATTTACATTATCTAGTGTGGATCGTATACTTGGCACGTCCGATTTAAACTTTGTGTACATATGTATATAATTGTGAGTACTTGGAACAGTGGTCGAATGCTGTTGAGCACTTTTATTCATATCTTTCATTTGATTGCGACGAATGAATGGAAATTAATTGGAATGCGAATGAATGTAAATTTTGTTAATCAATACGTGTTATTCCTTGAAGTGAAATGAATGAAAATACACTCGTAAAAAAGTGCACCCCAAAGTTGTGGAAAAGTTTGGGAAAATAAAGCATCATCATTTCAAATTCATAATATTCCTAGGAGATACGGTCAAATGAATTCATTTTTGCAATGAAGTATGAGTGATTCCGCATCAAGCGGTTACATATATGTATAATAACTGCAACATTAATAGCGATTTTATTTGTAATTTTGAAGAAAACACCTCTAAAAATAATGTTCTCACACTGGAGAGTTTTTCGTTTTGCATTTTTGTCCATTTTCAGACCCTCGAAAGCAGTTTAAATATAAGTACCTTTGATTTATTGCACATTTGCTGTATTTTTCAATGTAACTTAGTTGTCATAGTTATATTTTCTTGAAATATTTTTTAAAAGGTGTTATGAAAAATATATAGAATGAATCCAATACAAAATGCTACTACAAAATACGAAAATGTTTTCAGTCCTTGCTATGGAAAATCACAAACATTTACTATAAATATCCAATAATTCGACCAAAAACTTATTTTAAGATAACGAGTAAATATTTATATGTAAATTGCTTTCAAAGGTCTATTAACTCAGAGAATAAATTTTGGAAAAATAAAATATAGTGGTAAAACATGATTTTTAAGGGATGATTTCAGGAGTGTGTACGTAATTTTTGCAAATCATCATTAAACAATCCAAGCTTTATTTGCGTGGGGTGACTGGAAATTATTAATTATTTGAACGGTTATCCAATAGCCCCCATAACCACCACTAGAAAACACTTTACTCTAAGCATATGAAATTTCGTCAAAATATATTTTTTCCGTTCAAACGATACAGAATTATTTTCATATATAAGACTACACTGAAAGAATTATCTTCATAATAGGGTGATTTATCTATTATTTTAGCTATTATCTTTTTGGCAAAACTGGTTTAAACAGCTGACGCACGTTTCGTTTTTTGTTTCACTGTCAAACATCTTCAGCTTGGTCTATAATTTAACCATGACTCGTCTTACAAACGAACAACGCTTGCAAATTATTGAATTTTATTATCAAAATGCGTGCTCTGTTAAGAAAGTTCATCGCGCGCTTTTTACCGAAAAATTGTGTTCAGCGACGAAGCTCATTTTTGGCTCAATGGGTACGTAAATAGGCAGAATTGTCGATTTTGGAGTGAATATCAGCCAGAAGCATTGCAAGAGCTACCAATGCATCCAGAAAAAGTCACAGTTTGGTGCGGTTTATGGGCTGGTGGCATCATTGGACCGTACTTCTTCAAAGATGATGCGAATCGTAACGTAACTGTGAATGGTGAGCGCTACCGTGAGATGATATCCAACTTTTTTTTTGGCCAAAATGCAAAAGCTTGACTTGCATGACATGTGGTTTCAACAAGACGGTGCCACATGCCACACAGCATGCGCAACAATGGACTTACTGAGAGGCAAGTTCGGTGAACATTTTATTTTACGTTCGGGACCGGTCAATTGGCCGCCTAGATCGTGCGATTTAACGCCTTTAGACAATATTTTGTGGGGCTATGTTAAAGCTCATGTCTATACAGACAAGCCCGCTTCAATTGACGCATTGGAAGACAACATTGAAGCATTTATTCGTGAGATACCGGCCGAAATGTTGGAAAGAGTATGCCAAAATTGTACTAAGCGGATGGACCATTTGAGGCGCAGTCAAGGTCAACATTTGCATGAAATAATCTTCAAACATTAAATTATATGGACCGTACTATCGATTCAAATAAAGATTTCTTGCAGTTTTCTGAATTTTATGTGTATGTATGTGAAAAACTTTCCTATAGCTTTTAAAAAATCACCCTATTTATGATTTTGTCTTAACCTCAGTGAAAATTGTCATTAAAAATCGCCAAAGAAACATTTCATAAAATGTATGAAGCATGTTTCATAAAGCACAAATGAATGAAAAGTGTCATAGAATTTATGAAACATTTCTTAGAAACTATGAAATGCAGTTCTTCATTCGATTAACTTTTTTCATACAAGTTTATTATTTTTCATAATATGATTTATGAAAATGTTCATAGATTTTATGAAGAAACTTTATTAATTTTATGAAAGAGTTTCATAAATAGTAAGTAAAAAAACAAAAAAGGCCTGACTCGTTTACTAACCAATCAACACACATCACCATTGCGAGAGTCTTTGCAATGAATATGTCTTTGACCAAATTAGGGCAAATACTTATGTCAGAGTTAACAGAGTATAAATGAGAATTGATAGCATTCATCGAATGAGGTCGACACACTAAAAATGTATTTGTAAGTTATGAAACATTTCATAAAAACTATGAAATCCTTCATTATATTTATGAAGACATTTCATAACACACATATTTTATTGGTTATGACATATTTAAGAATTGTTTCTTTAATGCTATGAAATCTTTCTTTGATCTAATGAAACTTAATTTCACTAATTTAACAATTTTGTTTTATGAAATATGAAATGTTTATGAAACATTTCATTTTATTTGTGAATTTTTCATACATATTAAGAAAAAATTCACTAAATTTATGAAAAAACTTTTATGAAATTGCTTCATCAATATTATGAAGGAAAATTCTTTCAGTGTAGCAGTACCCGCTGCTTCGCACGCGAAAAAGCCATTTATTTGTTATTAGTTTTATACATCTCTGTTTTTGGATAGTTTATATTTGATTTTCTTTTGGTGGATATAGATAACTCTAAAATAGTAATTTGAAAACCTCCTATTAGATAGCACAGTCAAAAGCAAATGTGCTTGTCGATGTGCACTATTTTAGGTGGACTCCCTTCGTATGTATATTTTTATCATTTTTTACCCAGTTTGAATAAAAAATTGCAACCGCAGAGCCTTTTATATCCTCGACCTCAGCTTTCTAGATGCAGCCGACCACTTTATGACTTTTTGCACCTCTTTCCCAAAATATACACATTTTGAAAACATCTGTAACATGTGCTAATGTTTCCTCTAAAAAAATGTACTTTATTTGGTACCATGTTTATCCCTTGTCTTCCCGCATCCTCCTTATAAGTACACATTTTGTAATATCCATTTATGTGCCGCGTTTACGTAATTAAAGGGTTGTGCACCATTTTTATCCCTTTTGTCCCGCGCGCACCTTAAAAGTACAAATTTCGACAAATCTAATTTGACTGTGCTTCTACATGATCAGAGGAATTATATCCAATTTCACGATTCTATTTGCAATACTTTAGTTGGCACAAGTTTTTATCCATTTTTGTGCCGTTCAGCCCTTAAAAGTACAAATTTCGAAAAATCAATTTAAATTTGTCAGAGGAATTAAATTTGGATTTAAATTTGTCACGTTGTCAGAGGAATTTACATATTAAATTTTACGATTCTAGCTGTAATACTTTAGTTGGTACCATTTATATCCCTTTTTGTGCCGCTCCCACCTTATACGTACAAATTTCGAAAGAGAAATGTAGATACCGTTTTTCACGAATATAGCCGCAATACTTAAATCGGTACCATTTTTATCCCTTTCCACCCTTATAAGTACAAATTTCGAAAAATCACTATTTGTAGTTCGTCTGCGAGGCCATTGCATGGAACACACCGAATTTCATGTTTCTAGTCAGGGCGAAGGTTCGATGTTTATCCTTTTTTGTCCCATTTTACCCCCTAAAAGTACGAATTTCGTAAAACCCTTTCTTAGTCGACGTCTATGTCATATTTGGGAACCACCCTGAAAATTTCATGACCCTGGCTTCAGCCGTTTGGTCTGGGGCTGGTCAATGTCAGTCAGTCAGTAACACAACTCTTTTTATATATATAGATTCGGCCCGGTCAATTTAACGACTTTTTGCGTATATGTTTAATTAAATTAAAAAATCCATAGAATGACTTAAAATATCTATTAATCTATTATTTGATTTGATTTTGTTTTTCTATGTAAGTGGGAGTGGTTATTAAACGAGATTAAAGATGTCACTAGTGAAGCATGATAGCTGCCTTAATACGGCTCCGAAAGTAGGCGTATTTATCATGTCCTATAGTAGAATTATACGGACGTGACCCACCATTCGGGGAGTGGATTGAAACTATAATCTGTGTAGGCCGGCCTTAGTTGATTTTTGCAACGACGCTCTTTCGTATACGATGTTTGCTTACCAGGCATGTCGAAACCCCTTGCGTGGCAATATGTACATTTCAAAGATTCAAGGATACCTATCGCCTGCAGTCCTTGACTGTTTTTATCTGTCCCACACCACCACCCCCTCCGCCCGGTTCTCGTATTATTGAATACATTCGCATGCAACAAACACTCTCTAGCGATAAAACCTGTAAAATCACGTAAATAATTTGTTTATGTTGTAAATGTAAGAGGCAAAAGTCTGTCAATAAAAAATGGGCAATCAAACCCGTTGGCATTCGATATCGAAGCCAGAGAGAACGAAAAAAATCCAATTCAATATTGTAAATGAACAAAAACGAAAAAGAAAGAAAAACAAACACTGGAGTGGCAGGAACAACACCAACACATAAATATTATCTCCTCACCCGTTTCGTAAAACTACTACTCACTCCCCGCCACTCAATCAGAATGGAAAGGGAATCGGCCGGTTGTACTGCTCTCTGTATGGGATGTAAATAAAACCATCCTACACCAACAAAACACCAAAGAAGAAAAAACACACAGAAAATTACATTTGTTTTACAATTTTTTCTTCCCTCCTACTCAAACGGTGGCAAAGGAATGCAAAGCAATTGTGAAAATTGAAAAATATACGAATAAAACGGGGCAAAAAAAATACGTTACAACAAAAAATAAAAATAATAAAATCAAATTTGTTAAAAAAAACGGATAAAGTAATAAAATAAAATTGCGTACGAGAAACAATTTGGGGGGAAAACGAAAGATACCACCTCCAACTCCGCCGTTGTATCGAAATCTAATAGTTGTTTCTTCACAGAAAATATGCAAAATAATGTTATTTCTTTTTTGGCTGTCGAGGCTGCTGGATGGCCCAACCCATTGAAATCTAACACGGTTCTACATAAGATATCAACCAACATCCAATTGAAGGCCATAAAACCTCACCAACACATGTTTCGATTCTCAAGTGATATGTGCTTCGAAAGTGAAATGGCAACCAGGAGGAGGAGGTACGAGGTACATTAGACCGGGTTGCCCTTCATATAAAAAAATCCAAATGCTATACCAAGTCCATTTTTTCGAGACCAATAACCGTTTTCATTGCATTTTTTATTTGCAGCTCGACCGCAACATTTGATACATTTCTATGTAGGTCTCGGCGAGTTCTACACTTACATCATAGATATCGCTGATTAATAAGTTTCTAATGAAGGCTTAACTTACTACAGTTTCTATCCCTACAGGATTTAAGTCCTTTTAAAACTGCGAACATTTTGTTTTTTATTTTTAGAGGAAGAAACAGCAGTAAATTAAGCCTTCATTAAAAAGTGATACATCAGCGACATCTATGAGGTAAATGTATAAGTCGAGACCTAGACAGAGATGTATCGCACGTTACAATCGAGAAACAAATTCAAACTTATCGCGAATAAAAGGGAAATTCATTCACGTGGAATTCTCTATTCCCCTACAGACGTAAAATGGTAAAATGGAATTGTTTCATACAGTTTTTCATAAACATTTTATATTTCATAGAACAAAATTGTTAAATTAGTTTTATAAGATCAAAGAAAGATTTCATTGTATTAAAGAAACCATTCTTAAAGATTATGAAATATGTCATAAGCAATAAAATATATGTGCTATGAAATGTCTTCATAAATATTAAATATAATGAAGGATTTCATAGTTTCTATGAAACTTACAACTGCGTTGTAATAGATACACTGAAATAATTTTCCTTCATAATAGTTATGATGCGATTTCATAAAAGGTTTTTTATAAATTTAGTGAATTTTTTCTTAGTATTTATGAAAAATCCATAAATAAAATGAATTGTTTCATACAGTTTTTTCATAAACATTTCATATTTCATAGAACAAAATTGTTAAATTAGTTTTATAAGATCAAAGATTTCATTGTATTAAAGAAGAAGGATTTCATAGTTTCTATGAAACTTACAACTACACTAAAAATGTAGTCGACTTTATTCGGTTGAGTGCTAGCAATTCTCATTTGTCCTGTGTTAATTCGGACATAAGTATGTACCCAGATTTAGGGCAAATACATATTCATTGCAAAGACTCTCGCCATGATGGTGTGTATTGATGGTTGGTTAGTCAACAAGTCAGACCTTTTTGCTTTTTTTGTTTATATTAGAAACTTCAGTATAAATTATTAATATGTATGAAACTTTTTCTTTTTTATAAAATCTATGCAAATCATACTATGAAAAATAATGAACTTGTATGAAAAAAGTTTATCGAATGAAGAACTGCATATCATAGTTTCTAAGAAATGTTTCATAAATTCTATGACACTTTTCATTGACTTGTGCTTTATGAAACATGTATTAATTGTATGAAATGAAATATTTCTTTGGCGACCTTTTATTGAAAATTTTCACTGAGATTAAGACAAAATCATAAATAGTATGAAGATAATTCTTTCAGTGTATAAGGCGATAAAAACGACGAAAGAGTGCAGAAGAAATTGAAAAATATTATAAACCACGATTGGAAATTTAAGGGAACATTTCATTCCCAGGGGAATTTTATTCGCGATGTGGGCCGACCACTCTGGCTCGAAAAAAATATTTTGGGCATGAACTTTAATATTCCGCATAGCATTTGGATTTTTTTGGTGATCCGGTCTAAGGTACATATGTGTTCAGTATTTCGATTTCGAATGAAAGTGAAATTTGATTCAAAGCGCGTGTGAAAAACAATTTTTGTTTTCGTTTGAAAGCACATTCCACTAAAAAAATGTATTAATGTTTTTTGGTCAGGTCATATTTAATCGAGGGTTCGCAATTTCCCGGGCATTTATATCACATGATGCGGAATGGAAAGGGGGACAATGCTACTGGTTGTTTAGAATAATATTTACCATGAATTTAAGAAATAATTCAAATTAAATTTTATTCATGTATTGCAGCTTCAGTATAAATCCAAGTTTATGTTTGAAAATTAAGGAAACATGTTGATTTTTTCTTTTCTTTGGTTTCGGGTAATTCCATCAACAACTATGGTTTTGAAAATTCATTATCTCCGATTTTGATAAAAATTGGCACATATTTACACGGTATGTAATTTTTAAGTCATGGAAATATAACCATATACGGATAAAAGACCAAAAAAGACCCGTTCCTCAAAATAATGCCTTTTTTATGGGCTTCCAAAGATTTTGGGCTTCGCACAGTGCATTATCAGCGACAAAAACTTTCAAATTTCATATGCCAAAATCTAGCCTTTATTGATTGCATTTTGCTAAGAACATTCCTATTAAGCATATTCTAAATGATTTGTCCGATATCGCGGAATAGTTTAAAATGTCATCATAATAGAGGTTATTTTATTGTGATGTATCTCGGAAACCATGTATCGTATTGAAATTTCGCTTAGTTCGTAGAAAATAGGAGCTCTTGAGGTTTTATTTTGCATTTAAAAAAGTGTAATTACGATTTTTCTTTCCTTTTCAAACAGTGGTTTACCTGAAGTTTGTATTTATTCAGTATTGTTAATTTTCTACAGTATAAAACTATATTCGCGAGGCCGACCGATGCCTCGGCATTTACAAATAACATTAAACTATTGTCTTATTTATTATACCCTCCATCTCCAGGATGGGGGTATACTAACTTTGTCATTCCGTTTGTAACACCTTGAAATATCGACCTGAGACCCTATAAAGTATATATATTATTGATCGTCATAAAATTCTAAGACGATCTAGCCATGTCCGTCCGTCTGTTGAAAGCATGCTAGCATCTAAACGAAAGGAGCTAGAACGTTTAAATTCTCCCTAAATGCGTCTTATAGTCGTAGATCGGTTGGGATTGAAATGGGGCGAAATCGGCCCAAAGGGAAAAATTTTTCCCTCACAAGGACTAAAAATACCCACAATAATCCCTAATATTTAAGCGTATTTAAGCATGTTTTTTGGATATGACTGTTCATATTTGCTTGATATTTGGTATGCGCATTCCCCTTATAGCAAAAACGTGCACCATAAAGTGATTCTTATTTGTAGGGGGTGAAATGGGGCAAAAAAGGGATAAAAATGGTACTTCATGAAATTCGGAGTATACATTCCTCTGAGTGCGTAGACACGGAAAATAAACTAATTTTTCGAAATTCGTACTTTTTGGGGTTAAAATGAAAAAAGGGGATAAAAATAGTACCAATCAAATGACCGCAGCTAGAGTCATGAAATTCGGAGTATACATTCCTCCGACTGCGTAGACGCGGAAAATAGACGAATTTTTCGAAATTAATACTTTCAAGGGATACAATGGTACAGAGGGATAAAAATAGTACCAACTAAACGACTACAGCTAGAATGATGCAATTCTAATTGCGTAGAAACGTCAAGGGGGTAAAAATGGTACCAACCAAATGGGCGCAGGTGGAATCATGGAATTCGGTGTATACATTCCTCTGACTGCATAGACACGCAAAATAAAAAGTTTTTTTTCCAAATTCGTACTTTTTCTTTTACGGCAAAAATTGGTTGAATCATGAAGTTAGGTTATTTTGCACTATGTACGTCTATGTACCAACTTGAGCACCCACTATCTACCAATATTTATGGCTTTGAAAATATTTTTGAAAATATAAATATAACAATATTTTTTGAATTCACGTATAAGGTAATGCTACCAGTCATTACCTTATAAGCATGGTTTGAATTAATTAAAATATTATAATTATTTATAAAATTAATTTTTCAATATTTGTATTCGTTTTGGTTTGGCTATATTAAAAAAATTATATTTTCCTGTAATATTACTGCACTTCTACGAAAACCGACAACCTCTGTGGAATGCAATCCATGGTGGGTTTAAAAATAATATTCTGCTTATAGCTGCAAACATCGATTTAATTGCTAAAAACCTAAAACCTTCTAAGCCAAAAATGAACAACGAAGAAAGTTGTTCTCTGTTAATGTATTTTGGAAAAATTGTTTAAAGCATACCTTAGGGATGTACGAATTTATGGCAAGCGACCGCATGTAAATATTAGGCCTGTTTGATTGGGCTTACTAGCTTAATTTTTGTATGGATTATACTCGTTTAACAATAAAGTAGCTTGCTACTCTCTTAGTTGTGTTGCCAGATTTTTCTTGTTAATCCATTTAAGAAAAACCAATGGATAGCAACGTTGTCATTTTATCAAGTCTCTTAATTGTAAGCTAGTAAGCCAAATTGAACAGGCCTATTGAGCAGATATATTAATATTAAGTTTGTTTATTAAGGTACTAGCTGACCCGACAAAAATTTTCCTGTCCATATTTCTATTATTTTGTTAGTGATTGTCTTGTTCTCAGTGATTATTGTATCGATTAACGTTTGCTGCCATAGATATTCAATTTAATGTTACGGTCATGGATATCTAATTCATATTATGTTAATGGAAGTGTATGCATGTTCGCTTAAGTGGATTTTGAACAATGTTTAGGAACATCTTTCACATGAGATTGATATTTCATACGTTGAACTGGAAAAATCGATGTATTTAATAAATTATGACCGATTTAAGATTTCCAACTAATTCTGGCTGATCACAAAGTATCCTTCTTTTAGCTTCATAGGCTATATTCTTTTAGCTCCAGGGGGTGTATTTAAGAAGTTATGGTCGATTAAAGCTTTCCAACTAATTCTGGCTGATCACAAATTATTCTTCTTTATCTCCAGGGGCTATATTTAAAAAGTTATGGCCTATTTACGAATTCCAACTAATTCTGCCTGATCACAAATTATTCTTATTTTAGCTCCAGGTATATTTAAGAAATGATGTCTTTTCTTTTAGCTACAGGAGCTATATTTAAGAGGTTATGGTCATAACTTCTAAAATATACCTAAAAAGAATTATTGCACCACCTCCAAATTTTTCATTAGTAGACAGCGGACTTTTATGCAAATTGTATGAATGAATTGAATGAAACATATGCTAACATAATATTGCTTATATCGATTATTTTGATATTAATCATGAGAATCATTTGTGTGAAGTCGTCATTCAATCTATTATTGCAAAAGATAATATGATATTATCTGAAGATTCTAAGGCGATAGTCTGCGCAAGTACAGTGAATTTTAATTATCGCTAGAAACGGAATCGCCCAAATCATTGTTTTCCGAAGCCAATATAGCATGTTCACTCAACGGCACACAATTTTGAGCAACGTATGAGAACATGAAGTAAAAAATCTAAATATCAGCAGCACTTTTCTTATAGCGATTGCCCAGAAATAGCTTTGAAAATACTCCAGATTGGCCGTTCCACAACACATGATCCTGTGCGTCAGCTGGAGATTGACGTGAATCGAAAATCACCTTCCAACAGAATCCTTGAACCAATAGTGCGCCATAGTACACTCCTCCGGACCGATAAAAATCTTGGTCATCTTCTAGAGGTTGAACTGCACGATGGAGTTTGGTTAATTTTCATCGCAACCTGAGTGCATTTCGATAGTCTTCAAAGAACGCAGCCGAAACTCCTGATGAAGCATCACATTAATTTTCGTGCGAATTTTTGCCAAAATTTGTACGATCAAAAAAGATTTTCCGGTTCCACCAAAATCACTATAGTTCAATCGTTCATAAGCCGTGTGTTCCGTAAGCATATTATTCTCTCAATGCATCGTATTCGCATTCTTTTTGCATTGCATTTAAACTCGGATAGTGTGGCGCTGCCTGGATTTCCTTGTTTATTTGATGACAGATTACGCGTTTTAATTATGAACCAAACAAAAATTAATCAACAAAATATGAAGTTCCTATCGTCAGTTCCTGCAAAAAGTGCATAAAATATAATGATTTGTTGCATGTTGTCCGATTTTTTTGACATTTCTTTATAAATATCTGAATTGTTGTGTTCCGAAAACTTTCGCAGAATCATAACGAACATAATATAAAGGAATTCGTATATCTATTGCCTGAATTGAGACTTATAGTCTTGAAGTCATAAAAATATTCTATAGAAAAAGGCACTTTCAGCTTTTTACAAATATTTCTATTTTGCGGTCAACTATCCAAAAGTTTTTTCATCTTAAAACCCAGTTCGGACTACCACGAACAGTTTGTAACAAAGATCAGCCAAATCTGTTCCGCCGTTCTCAAGTGATGCGATTACCAACGAACGAACGAACAAACATAATTTCATTTTTATTATATAGATAGTAGCCGTTTGCCATCGATTAAAAAATAAAACATTTTTATACCCTACACCACTTCGTGGACTAGGGTATTATAAGTTAGTTTCGCGCGTATATACTATTATATACTATTACTACATCTCACGGGAAAGTGGACCACATGGGTCTATGTTTTGATATAGCCTCCATACAAATGTACCTCCGATTTACAATATTACTTCTCTAAAATTCACATTTTACATCGGATATTGATCAAAGTTTCCAAACAATGTTACATTTATACTAGAAACACGTATTTTGAAAGCCAGCTATATAAGTCCATGTTTTTGTATAGCCCCCATACAAATTTCCCCCAGTTTACACTATTATCGCTACAGACCCCACATTTTACTTTGGATAAAATTTTGCTAACATTTTGCAGAACATGTTATATTTCGATATACTACTTTGAAAGTGATCTAAAAGGCCCACTTTTAAATGTAGCGCCCTTACAAATGGGGCCCCATTTTTATTATTACCTCTCTAGGGCCCACATTTTACATCGGAAGTTTTTCAAATTTTGCAGATTATATTATATTTTAACTAAGAATACATACTATAAAAGTAAAATATATGGGTCCACATTTTGGTATAACCTCCATACAAATGGGACCCCATTCTACTCTATTACATCTCTAGAACCCACATCGTACATTGGATCTCGATACAATTTTGCATATCATGTCATATTTCAACTAAGAATACCTACTTTGAAAGTGATCTATAAGGAACCACTTTTTAAAGTAGCGCCCTTACAAATGGCCCCATTTTAATTTTTACCCCTTAAGGACGAAAATTTTACATCGGATTTTTTTTCAAATTTTGCAGATTATATTTTATTTCAACTAAGAATACATACTATGTGCTCATACATAAGAATACTTACTTTGGAAGTGATGTATAAGGTTCCACTTTTTAATATAACGCCCTTACAAATGGCCCCCATTTTCTATGTGTACCACTCCAGAATCCATAGTATACATCAGACGTTTAACAAATTTTGCAGATGATGTTATATTTCAACTAGAAACAGCTACTATGAAAGTCAGATATATGGGTCCATATATGTACATATCCCCATACAAATAGGGGCCCGTTTTACTCTATTACCGATCTAGGACCTTCACCTCACATCGGGCCTTGATCAAATGTTGCAGATCATGATATATTTCAACTAGGAATACCTACCGTGAATCAGAACTATATAGGGCCATGATTTTGGCACAGGCCCCAAATTTTGTGATAAACCTGCCACCAATTTTCAATAAAACCTTCCCATACTAAAAAATAGTTCCCATTCTCTTGCGAAATTGCTGTTCGTAAAAAATTACGGGATATTAACCTATTATAGACTTTTTTGGAAGATTTTAATGAACTTCCTCAAAAATGCACATTTGGATTTTGAGATGCGATTAAAATGTGATTCCTACAGAACTTCCAATTTTTTTGCTGGGTTCATATTACCGTGGACCATATAAGTGGACCATTACGTAAATATATTGCCACCACTCATATGCAACTTCCGATTTACTGATAACACTCTGGATTCACTTATTACAGCCAATCTTGATGAAAATAATTGTTATATTTTTCACTAGCCGCAGCTACAATGAGATGGCATGACACCAATTTTGTTTGTAAAGGGTGATTTTTTAAGAGCTTGATAACTTTTTTTAAAAAAAAACGCATAAAATTTGCAAAATCTCATCGGTTCTTTATTTGAAACGTTAGATTGGTCCATGACATTTACTTTTTGAAGATAATTTCATTTAAATGTTGACCGCGGCTGCGTCTTAGGTGGTCCATCCGCTTAGTCCAATTTTGGCATTTCCACGTTTTTGAGTAACAGAGACCCAATTGGTGCGAACGGCGACGAATCGAAAATTGGTGGTCATCATTAACACTGGCCGATACAGCTGCGATATTTTCTTCAGTTCGCACTCTACGTAAGCGTGTTGGTGGTTTAATGTCCAACAATGTAAATTTGGTGCGAAATTTAGTCACAATAGCCCGAATAGCCGCTTCAGTGGGTCGATTAAACTGACCATAAAATGGAAGCGCGCAATGAACTTTCTTAACAGAGCACGCATTTTGATAATAAAATTCAATAATTTGCAAGCGTTGTTCGTTTGTCAGACGATTCATGATGAAATGTCAAAGCATACTGAGCATCTTTCTCTTTGACACCATGTCTGAAATCCCACGTGATCTGTCAAATACTAATGCATGAAAATCCTAACCTCAAAAAAATCACTCTTTATATTAAAATAAGAAGTTTTTGACGTTTTTAGATTTTATGTTACATGACAGGTAGACGTGGTTGTGGGCATATTTAAACAAAAACTTGTTTTTATATTTGACAATATAAGGCATGCGTGCAAAATTTCAATGTCATAGCTCTATTCCTTCTAATTTTTGCAGCTTATATGAAAATATTCCACTGTGCCTCGGTGTATTTTTTTTTTTTTTTTTCAAAAAAGCGATCATTTTTTCAGGCTCATATCTTGCAAACCCGAAAATCTTTATCCGTTCTTTTTGCTTCAACATTGAGATACTCTGCTATCTATTACAAAAAAATCCGTACTATTTATTATATTATGTCATAATGACGTATACGTACCCCGGTGTTAGGCGTGCTGGCATGTTTTTTCATATGATTGACATTGGGGTAAGATTTTGAGATTTGGATGAGAGTTTGCACTTGCCTTTTAAATACGTGGGCGTATACTTACTATTATAACATTATATACAAATAAATAAAAATAAAATAAAGACCAGCGTCATTTTATTTTATATTATTTTAGATAGCAGATTATCTCAATGTTGAAATAAAGAAAAAAAAGAAATTAAAAAAATCACATGTTCTATAAAGTTCTTTATTGAGATCTTAGGTACATTTTTTATTGTTTCCTTGAATTTTGAACAGTTTGCTACTTATGGACCTGAACAGGGGAAAAAAATTGGTTACTCTGCATCGTTCACCGTCAATTTTGCCACGCCCCTTCTAGTACCTCCCACACAAATAACTTAAAACTACGTAAAATTAAAGCTGTTATAACTTCTATACAAATGAACGGAATACTGTGAAAACTGCCATTTGACAACGCTTTCATAGAAGTTACATTCGCATGGAATGATACCTACCACACAAAAACTTTGGTTACAATAAAACATAACATATCATAATCACTCGAAACCTAAACAATATTTACGCCTTAGCCACGTCCTTTCTTGTACCCCTCGATTCAAACTTTGCACATGGTTATACTTTCCCCTAACTTAGTTTAAGTTAAAAAAGCAAAAATAAAAAATAACATACACACGAATATTCGGAATCAGCTATAACTTGGTATTTATTAAAGTTTTTGTATAATAACAGTAAATCTTGGAAAATGTAATGCTTCCTTACGATGAATAAAGTATGCCAATTCCAACAGACACGTCTATAAATTATAAAAATAGACTTATTCAAGATTTAGGCAACACTGGTTTAAACACCTGCCGCACGTTTCGTGTTTTGTTTCACTGTCAAACATCTTCAGTTTGGTCTATAATTTAACCATGAATCGTCTTACAAACGAACAACGATTGGAAATTATTGAATTTTATTATCAAAATGCGTGCTCTGTTAAGAAAGTTCATCGCGCGCTTCCATTTTATGGTCAGTTTAATCGACCCACTGAAGCGACTATTCGGGCTATTGTGACTAAATTTCGCACCAAATTTACATTGTTGGACATTAAACCACCAACAAGCTTACGTAGAGTGCGAACTGAAGAAAATATCGCAGCTGTACCGGCCAGTGTTAATGATGACCATCAATTATCGATTCGTCGCCGTTCGCAGCAATTGCGCCTCTGTTACTCAAAAACGTGGAAATGCCAAAATTGGACTAAGCGGATGGACCAATTTTGAGGAGCAGTCAAGGTCAACATTTGCATGAAATAATCTTCAAACATTAAATTATATGGACCGTACTATCGTTTCAAATAAAGATTTCATGAATTTTTCTGAATTTTATGTGTTTTTTTTTTCTTTGAAAAACTTTCCTATAGCTTTTAAAAAATCACCCTTTATATATAATTATATCAAAATGTATTGTCCAATACATATACAAAAATGGTCATATATCTACAAATAGCACACGATTCTGAAAAAGTTTCAAAATTGTACTGGGGCCTTCAACACAACACTTATTGTCGAAGTGCATCGCCTGCCCATATTTTTTTATTTTTTAAAGATTCGTATTTATTTATGAATGCCCAGTGTGACTTAAAAGACTTTTCGCACGCCACATGCGCTAGTTGCTTTTTATATAGGGTCCGCCATCTAACGTTTTTTTCAACTATTCGACCGTTGGACTATAATTTGTGGGGTACCCTCAGCAGCTATTTGAATGAAATTATTTTCCATTATTACCCGGAAGGATTGTACTTTCAAATAAAAAAGAAATTTGAGAAAATATTCAGTAGTTTTTTATAGCATTTTCAAAAAAAGTTATTTTTTGAAATACAGTGGTACTCCGGTTTAACGATTATGCGGTTTAACGATTTCGCGATTTAACGATGGAGCATTTCGATTACATTGTGTACTTTATAATACGATGATTGTTCGAACTGTACTCGGTATAACGATCACACACAAATGCAAAAAAGTAAAAAAAAACAAGATACGTGGAAATACAAAACTAAAAATTTCTCAATGAATTCCCAGGAAAAACAGAGGAATTTACAAGCAAAAGCGAAGTACCGCTCTGATTTTTTCTGTGGGTTGTATGTATTTTTGTTATTCTTGATGAGATCGTAGAAGAGTAAGAGTAAACATCTAAATACCAGCAAGAAAGAGATTGGTGTTGAGTGAAAACTTGAAGATCACCGTAAAGGTGAATCTGTAAGAGCCCTACAGACGAAATATTGTTTGTCCCAGTCGACTATATCGACAATTATAAAGTCTGGAAATAAAAATTTGCAAAATATGGAAAAAACCAATTTTGAATGTAAAAACATGGGGTTCAATGAAAACAGGAGAATTTGCTAGGATGGAAACAAGGCTGTTTTCATGGTTTCAAGCTCAGCGTAAAAAGCATATCCCTATCAGTGGCGCAATACTGCAAACAAAAGCAAAGGAAGTACATAAGCAACTACACGGTGGACACTTTAACGCTAGCTATGGATGGTTAAGTCGATTTAAGAGAAGATTCGGTATTCGATTATTAAGGCAAATCGGAGAAAAACTATCTTCAAGAGCTGACTAAGTGGAGCCTTTCAAAAGAAAGTTCATGCATATTGTTGACGAACATAATTTGTGTAAAGATGCCATCTTTAATGCCGATAAAACAGCGCTTTACTGGAAAATGTTACCCGAGAAAACATACGTACACGCTGGAGAAAAGAGTGATCCTGGAAGAACGCTTTCTAAGCAATGAATATTGCTGCTGGTGTGTTGCAATGCCAGCGGTAATAAGAAAATTAGGCCTCTTCTAGTTGGAAAGTCAAAAATCCTCGATGCTTCCGCAACAAAGTTTACCCGTGGATTAGGCCTCTTCAAAAAACGCGTGGATGACGTCATTCATTTTCAAGAAATGTTTTTTTGATACGTTTGCTCCACAGGTCGAGTCATACCTTGAGAAAAACCATTTGCCAAAAAAGGCTTTATTGCTATTAGATAATGCACCTTGTCATCCTCCTTTTTTTTTTTTTTTCACTGAACCAACACTCAGGGGATGTCCCCTATAAATGCAGTGCATTGCGTTGGTAGAAGGAAGATAAGGTATTGGAAGGAGGAAAGAGGGAGTAGTGACTGTTGACATCTGTTTTGAATCTCTGAATGTCGTAATTGGAGGGAAAGATATTTGCCGGAAGTCGATTCCACATACGGATAGTACGGGCGAAGAACGAATTTATTCTGTAATGTGTAGTGCGGTCGGTTGTCCAATCGACAACAAATGGGTGAGCGTTCCTGGAAAGTCGCGTATCTCTACCGAACGTTCTCACGGGCGGTATAAGATCACGAATTTCCGAAGAACAAACACCATGAAAGTATCGATAGAACAATGACACACAACCAACATTACGACGGTGTTCAAGGGAGACAATAGAATTGGATATCCTACCATCACCTATCAACACCATCGCCCTCCTCTGGACACGGTCAAGTAGCTCCAGTGATGAAGCAGGAGCTCCCGACCATATATGGGAGTTGTATTCCATCTTTGGTCTGATGTAGGTAGTGTAGATATTGAGAAGATCAGAGGGTGTGAAATATTTTTTACATCTTTTTAGAAAGCCTAAACATTTGAAGGCATCTTTCGACACATCAAATACATGCTTTGTCCATCGAACATCACGTTGTATTTTCATGCCGAGAACATCGAGAGCATCTGATTGCTCAACATCTACACCGTTCATTAAAATCGACGACACCGCTGGATCAGTGAATCGTTTGTGAGACAACAAGGAGCACTGGGTCTTACGTGCATTAAAATCTACTCTATTCTCACGACCCCATTCAGAAATGGCCATCAAATCCTGGCTAAGTGACTCATCCATCAATCGCCTTTTATCCTCAATTTCTTGACGACTTGGTCTATGATCGAATGAGTATGAATGACAGAGGTTGCTGTCATCCGCGAATGAGTATATTGGATTCACAGTCCGATCCAAGAGGTCGTCGATGAAAATAAGAAAAAGGGAGGGGGAAAGGACAGAGCCCTGTGGTACTCCTGCGGTTAACCTATGCTCGTCGGATGAGAACCCATCTACAACAACACGTATAGTGCGATCTCTGAGAAAGCTCGATATAAATCGAGAGAAGTCACTACCAACACCAAAAGCGATAAGCTTTGATATGAGTGCGCCGTGCCAAACTCTATCAAAGGCCTTGGAGATATCTAGAGCAACGACCTTACTCTCACCAAGCTTGTGAATAGATCGATTCCATTTTTCGGATAGCAGTGTCATCAGGTCTCCCGTAGATCGATTCCTACGGAAGCCATACTGTCGATCATTAAGTAAGTCATTAGTTTTTAAATACCTCACAAGATGGTGGTTAACCATACTCTCCATAACCTTCGAAAGCGCTGAGCAAATCGCGATCGGTCGATAGTTAGCAGGATTGTTAGCCTCACCTTTTTTAGGGATGGGCTGGATGTTCGCAATCTTCCAACGCGCTGGGAAAACCCCTGCACGGTATGCAAGGTTGAAAAGATTACGAAGGGGACGGGCAAGCGTCGAAGAGCACTTACATAGGACAAGTGCTGAAATGCCATCCGGGCCTGGAGATTTATTTACGTCGAGATTTGCAAGAACCCTTTTAACTCCACGTGTTCGAAAAAATATCTGAGGCATGGAACTAGATACATTTTCGATCACGGGGAGTGGTTGATTGCTTTCCGGCAAGGATGAATTCCTTGCAAACATTTCAGCCAATAGGTTAGCTTTGTCAACCGGGTTAGTGAATATCTGGTCATCTTTAACAAGAGTTGGGATAGATGAGGAGTTATCCTTTACTCTTCTCACAAATGACCAAAAGCTCTTACTTCCCCTGGGAGAAGCAAGAACTTTGGCACGAAGACGTTGTTCGTACAGAAGCTTTTCACGTCTAAGTACCCTGGCACACATGGTTCTTGTCTGCTTGCGTAGCAGATCAGTTGTGGCATTTTTATTTAAACACCATTTCCTGAATGCTTCCTCTTTGGATCTGACAGCAGCCTTGCATGTCTGGTTAAACCAACTTTTATTAGATGGTTTATCCGAAATAACTTTAATTGGAATAAATGACTTCATTCCAATCAAGATAATATTTTCAATCATTTCAGCCGCAGCATCTATATCGCCATTTAGAAAACAAAGTTTCCAATTGAAATGCTGGAAAAAGTTGTTGAGCTCGGCCCAACGTGCCTTTTCGTATAAATATATTGTCCGCTTTGGGGCTGCGGTCGAAGCGACACGAAGAGCGGAATACGAAAAGGATGCTGAAACAATGCAGTGATCCGAATTACCAAGAGGTGCTAGAACGTTAACTTCATACTTTTCAGGGTGTGATGTCGGTTCATTCACTAGTTGCGTCAAATCATTATGCGCGGCAAAAAGCTCGGCGTATTGACCCTCCGGTGTTGAGTGACTCGAATGGGCAAGCCAAGAGGAATTATGGACATTGAAATCGCCAACCACAATTTCACTGTCAGGATAGTCCTCTAAAATTTTTGTAATTGAATCGGAAAGGGCGTCAAAGCCATTTAGGGATACCTCCCTTTCCGCGTTTGGACTTCTATACACAAATCCGAAATGTAGTACGTGTGTTCCAATCTTGAATTTAACCCAAAGGGAGTTAAATTCTGGATTTTCAGAGTTTAAGTTATGCCGGCTCTGGAACACTATATCATTACGTACGTATACCAAAAGACCTCTGTGGGGGATAAAGAGGGATAGGGTGTGATACCCAGGAACGTGAAAATCCTGTGGATCAGAATCCTCACACACCTGGGTCTCACAAAGAGCAAAAACATCAGGCCGATGGAATTGTACATGAGCGTACACGGCAAAAAAATTCGCTCTCAGCCCTCGTACATTGGCAAATTGTACTTTAAACTTACCCACCATTAGAACAGACAAACAAGAAAAAAACAAAACAGAGTCAGTATGCAGCTACAGTTGACAAACTCCTCTCCCTGCCGTTGCTGTATTCCCCCAATGCTCAGTGTTATGCCTTGAGCATTGGGCGAACAACGACAGAAAGAAAAGAGTGTCAACTGCACTGCACGAATGGGAAGGGGGGGGAAGGGAAGGAGACAACGCACACACTACGGAGCGGACATAGATGTGTGGTCAGTGATGTGCGGCTGTTATGGATGCTGCTGCGATGTTTTGTTGTTTTTTGATGTTCGCGCTGATGTTATTGTTGTTGTTGTTGGGTTGTTTGGTTGTTTAAATATGTTTTGGTCGGCGCGGCGCGACGCGGTTATTGTTGTTGGTTGTTTTTCATTTGAACTATTTTGTTGTTGTTTATGATTTCGGTATTTTGTTTCAATTCTTTTCTTTTTTATTTTAACACAAAACTGAACGGCACACAACACGGACGACAGAGAAACACAAGTGCATCGGACGACGGACTGACAAACACTCAAACACTCCTGCCGAAGAATTAATTACGGAAACGATTGATGGGAAAATTTGGGTCATGTACTTGCCACCAAACGTCACACCGCTTATACATCCTATGGATCAGAACGCGATTCGTTTGCTAAAATTACATTATAAAAATAGTCTGATATCTAGACTTACCCCATCAGAAACTCACGACGTTTTAGATTTTTAAAAGGACTTGAATTATATAATGCAACAGAAAAGATAGCTTTGGCACATAAATCTTTATCGCAATCCTCAATTGCCCATTGCTGGAATAAGCTTTTTACGCAACAGGAAGATTTAGAAGAAGAGGACGATCTTCCATTAGCCACCCTTTTGCTTCAAGATGAGGGTATAATTGACATTAGAAATGGAGTGCAATTGCTTAACACGATTTTTCCAAATAACGAACTTTCGTCTGAAGACTTAAACCAATGGGTCGAAGAAATGCATGATCTAGAAGAAGAAACACAGTGCAACACGAAAAAAATAACCATATACGGACACCGCTACATGATAAAAGACCAAAAAAAAAAGACCCGTGTTTTTTTTTTTCCCAAAGTCATGCACTTTTTTTTTATGGGCCCCCAGAGATTTGAGGCCTCGGTGTAATTTTTGGAAAAAAGTGATCATATTCTCAGGCTCATATCTTGCAAACCGTTCGGAATTTTGATTTACTCTCTGAGGTAAATGAACATATAAAATCAAAAAAACTTCATCTTCAAGGTCAAAATCGCAAAAAACTTAAAAAAATTCGATTTTTTTTAACCTTTTTTCCCCTGTTCAGGTCCATAGGTAGCAAACCGCTGAAAATTCAGGGAAACAATCAACTACAAAAATGTACCTAAGATCTCAATAAACAACTTTCTAGAACATATGAACTTCCTAGGAATTATTCTTAACACCGTTTAGGTAGCGCTTAGGTAGCCGCAATAGTGAATAATTTTCCAAAAATTAGATTTTTTTCCTTTCACTGTGCAACATTTTTGAAGTCATTTCAAAATAAGAGCTAGAACTTTGCCTCAGAGTTTTTTGCGATTTTGACCTTGAAGATGAAGTTTTTTTGAATTTATATGTTCACAATTTTTGTTCTTTATGACAAGAGCTAGAACTTTGCCTCAGAGAGTAAATCAAAATTCCGAACGGTTTGCAAGATATGAGCCTGAGAATATGATCACTTTTTTCCAAAAATTACACCGAGGCCTCAAATCTCTGGGGGCCCATAAAAAAAAAGTGCATGACTTTGGGGGAAAAAAACACGGGTCTTTTTTTTGGTCTTTTATCATGTAGCGGTGTCCGTATATGGTTATTTTGAAATGACTTCAAAAATGTTGCACAGTGAAAGTGAGGAAGGCGAAGAAAATGAAATTCTGGAGAAGGCGCAACCGAAAGTAAAACATTCGGATGTGATACAACATTTTGAAATGTGCATCATGTGGAGTGAACAAAATAATATAGATTCTTCGAAATCGATAGTCTTAAGAGAACTGCAAGAAGAAGTCATTCGCAATAGTTTAGTGGTTCCTCAAAAGCAAACAACAACCAAATATTTTTTCAATCTTCTTAAATTTGTGTTTATTTCTTGCTATGAATTCGATTAATTTGGTTATTTTTCTCTTGTATTCCAAGTCGATCGGACAAAAACATCCATGACTACGATTTTTTTAGAAGCATTCTTTTTTTTTAATATTTATACTTGTTTGTCTATGGAAAAAATAAATAATATTATATAGGCAAGATATTCAAACCCTTGGTATCAAATAAACCAGTAAAAAAATATTCGATATAACGATAGTTTCCATCTAACGATGTGGTCTGACAATATATAGATCGTTATATCGAGATACTACTGTATGCGGTTTCTAGAACGGAAAAAGTAAATCATAGGAGACATTGGTATGGGAGCTATATAAAGGGTCCGCCATCTATCGTTTTTTTTTTTCAACTATTCAACCATTGGACTATTATTTGTGGGGTGCCCAAGGCAGCCATTTGAATGAAATTAGTTTCCAGTATTAACCGGAAGGATTGTACTTTCAAATAAAAAAAGAAATTTGAGAAAATATTCAGTATTTTTTTTATAGCATTTTCAAAAAAAAAAAGTTATTTGGCGGACCCTACATATACAATATAAAGAGTGATTTTTTTGAGGTTAGGATTTTCATGCATTAGTATTTGACAGATCACGTGGGATTTCAGACATGGTGTCAAAGAGAAAGATGCTCAGTATGCTTTGACATTTCATCATGAATAGACTTACTAACGAGCAACGCTTGCAAATCATTGAATTTTATTACCAAAATCAGTGTTCGGTTCGAAATGTGTTTCGCGCTTTACGTCCGATTTATGGTCTACATAATCGACCAAGTGAGCAAACAATTAATGCGATTGTGACCAAGTTTCGCACTCAGTTTACTTTATTGGACATTAAACCAACCACACGAATGCGTACAGTGCGTACAGAAGAGAATATTGCGTCTGTTTCTGAGAGTGTTGCTGAAGACCGTGAAATGTCGATTCGTCGCCGTTCGCCGCAATTGGGTTTGTGTTATTCGACCACATGGAAGATTTTACGCAAAGATCTTGGTGTAAAACCGTATAAAATACAGCTCGTGCAAGAACTGAAGCCAAACGATCTGCCACAACGTCGAATTTTCAGTGAATGGGCCCTAGAAAAGTTGGCAGAAAATCCGCTTTTTTATCGACAAATTTTGTTCAGCGATGAGGCTCATTTCTGGTTGAATGGCTACGTAAATAAACAAAATTGCCGCATTTGGAGTGAAGAGCAACCAGAAGCCGTTCAAGAACTGCCCATGCATCCCGAAAAATGCACTGTTTGGTGTGGTTTGTACGCTGGTGGAATCATTGGACCGTACTTTTTTAAATATGCTGTTGGACGCAACGTTACGGTGAATGGCGATCGCTATCGTTCGATGCTAACAAACTTTTTGTTGCCAAAAATGGAAGAACTGAACTTGGTTGACATGTGGTTTCAACAAGATGGCGCTACATGCCACACAGCTCGCGATTCTATGGCCATTTTGAGGGAAAACTTCGGAGAACAATTCATCTCAAGAAATGGACCGGTAAGTTGGCCACCAAGATCATGCGATTTGACGCCTTTAGACTATTTTTTGTGGGGCTACGTCAAGTCTAAAGTCTACAGAAATAAGCCAGCAACTATTCCAGCTTTGGAAGACAACATTTCCGAAGAAATTCGGGCTATTCCGGCCGAAATGCTCGAAAAAGTTGCCCAAAATTGGACTTTCCGAATGGACCACCTAAGACGCAGCCGCGGTCAACATTTAAATGAAATTATCTTCAAAAAGTAAATGTCATGGACCAATCTAACGTTTCAAATAAAGAACCGATGAGATTTTGCAAATTTTATGCGTTTTTTAAAAAAAAAAAGTTATCAAGCTCTTAAAAAATCACCCTTTATGTCTGTATATTAATAAATATATGAACATATTGGTATAAAATATTAATTATTTTTAATGTTATACCTTAAAATGTGTGCATCAGTATTTATGTCCATACCAAGTATCAGGATATGTCTGAAAATGTTAGAAGCAGTGGTGATCCGTAGCGTTTGTGTCCGGTAATTATCGAATATAATTCAGTTGTGGCTGTTTCAAATTTAAATTGCTTGCGAGCAGACATCGGAACCACTATAAAATGTCAACAAAGAGGTGGACTGGTATTGCAATCGCAATGAATGGCCAAAGCACCTAGACTCCTCCTATCCCCTTAAGGCATATTTAGATAAGATTTATACACAAAAGCCAATTGCAGCACAGATTCTGAATCTGACTGAATGCAATGGAAAAAATTGGACAAAAAAACCCAGAATACAAAAGCATACAGGGGGGGGAGTTAAATAATCTAAACTACAATTCATGGAGGATACAAATGGATTGCTGTTGTACTCCACTCCATGACTAAACAAACAATTTGTTCAAAGGGGGAGGACAAACAAACGGAAGAGGAACCCGGCCGGCACTACAACTGCTGGCGCTACAACTGTTCTGTTATTTGCTAAACAAATGAAACGTTGTCGTTCGACGTGTTTGCGACGTTATTATTGTTTACATGTCTCGGCCAAAAAGAAAAAAAAACAAACAAACCAAAGCAGAGCAGAGAAATGCACGAAAAAGTCCATAACAATAGCGGATCGAGCTGTCGCCGGGATGCGTTGGTGCCCCTGGGGTGCTGCAGTGTTACCAGTGCCATGGTGGTGCCCAGCAAGCACAAGAATACGACTACAATGACAGCGGCCACGGCAGTCACTTCAACGGCTCAACGGAAATACGATTGTGCTTCCGTTTCCACGATAGTCAAATGCAAGCTATGAATTATGATTCGCGTAAAATGGAGTGTTTCACTCGAAAAGAATGAGTGCACTATGCATACCAGGGAGTGCTGGAGAATCTATTTTCTATGCAATTTGTATTTTATTCAGCAAAAACAAAACACTTCCTATTCCGCTATTGCCGAGTTTTGTCCATATTAATTTCGACTAATGCCATGCTAAGTGTTCACAGTACTTTTAAATGTGCGCGACTGTGTATCGCAATTTTCATACCCTCCACCTCCAGGATTGGGGTATATTCACTTTGTCATTCCGTTTGTAACACCTTAAAATATTCATCGGAGATATCCATAAAGTATATATATTCTGGGTCGTGGTAAAAAAATAAGAAAATCTTGCCATGTCCGTTCAAATTTTCACTAAATGTGTCTTATGGTTGCAGATCGGTTGGGATTGAAATTGGGCGAAATCGACCAAAAGGGAAAAATTTTTCCCTAACAAGGACTGAAAGTACTCCCTACTATTTAAAATATTTAAGCAGTTTTTTTAAATTTCTGATTTATATGCACTTGATTTTTTTGCGTACATTCCTCTAGTAACGTAAAATCACCAAAAAGTAAATACACGTTTTAGCGGGCGAATTGGGAGAAAAAGGGATAAAAGTGGTACCAATGATACCGATGATACGACAACAGCTAGATACATGAAATTTGGGATGTACATTCCTCTAATTGCTTAGATACATAAAATAGAGGGATTTTTCAAAATTCGTACTTTTAAGGGGTACAATTGGAAAAGAGGGATACAAATGTTGCCTACCAAACCGCGGAAGTTGAAATCATGAAATTAGGTGTGCACTTTCATCTGAATGTGACGATGCGAAATAAAATGGATTTTGTCGAAATTTGTGCTTTTAGGCGGAAAATGGGGCGAATGGGGATGAAAATGGTACCAACCAAACGGCTGCAGCTATACTAATGAAACTCGGTGTACACATTTCTTTGACTGCGTAGACGCGAAAAATAAAGTGATCTTTCGATATTCGTGCCTTCGTGATCTAAATGGGATCAAATTTGGAACCAATCAAGCGACTGTAGCTATTCATATTGGACCTTCTGAACTTTTCCTATCAGAATGGTATAGACATTTAGGCTGTAGATGGAATCATGAAATTGCATGGGGAAAATGGGCTTGAGGGAAATTGTTTCTACCTAATAATATTTAGGGCACATTTTTGAAGATTTCTGACTAATAATTGTATCAATATTTATGTATAGTAGAGTACTATTAATATTGTAATAATGAAGAAACACAATTTTCCTAATAGTGCACTTCTATGTAAGGTCGACACCCTCTTATCTACCGATAATACTGTGGAATACACTCCGTTGTGGAGGGTATATAAGAACTTAAGAATTAAAATAAAGAATTTAAATTAAATTTTAAATTTGCAAAATTCGTTAGTTAACTAATAACCACTAATGAAAAAGTCTTTCCTCAAAGAAAAGTCATGCAGAAAATTCTAACTTTCACAATGATTTGTTTACAGAAAATTTATGTATATCATATAATTACGCTTTAGTGTTGTTTGATGGATTTTTTGACTTTTAGGTGCTCTTTGAATGCATAGGGTGCGATATTTAAAACTGATTATTTTCTTCAAATTTCTGGTTTTATTGGAAAGATTGAAATTTGCCATTTAGTAATGGAACACAATATCATTTATATGACTACCACGATTGGTTCGGCAGTACCTCATCCGATCAACCCAATTTTTTAGTACAGCCCGAAATCCACACCAAACAGTGACTGGTTGTGGATGCATTGGATTCTCAATAGTCACGTGTGGGTTATCTGAACCCCATATGCGGCAATTTTGCTTACTGACATAGCCACCGAGATGAAAATGAGCTTCAAGAAGGCTGAACTGAGTGGACGATCTCTTCTCGAAATTCGAAAAATTCCCACGTAAATATCTTACAGTAAAGTAAAGAAAAGACTCGCTGTTTTGGAAGTAAGTTTTTAATATTTTCCTATTTTGTTGTAACGTCCCATACAAATGTCAAACATAAACCTGAAAATAAAAATTAATGTTATCTATCTACCTTTCAAATTTAAAATTTTAAATGGAGTACAAATACTATTAAAATATTTGCACAGAAGATTTCAATAAACCGCTGATACAACTTTAAATGAAAGAAAAATATGGATATTATAATTATTTCTTCTTCCTAACTTATTTCTTGGATAATACTCGAGTTCCGCTATATTTCATATAAAATGTGGATTTTATCAAAACCTTATTTCTAAGATTTTTGGCAAAAAATCCATACTTATTTGTATAACATAAAACCGGTTGTTATCGGACCTATATTTCCAAAATGATTGTACAAATATTTAAGATACCTTCGGAAATTGAAACTTTAGTAAAAAACATAAAAATACCATAACATTTTTTTAAATCGTTTACGAGTTTAGAAATCAAAATACATCACAAAATCATACACATGACATTTCGAAAACATTTTTGTTGTATAGTGCAATTAATACAAAATTATATACAGGAATAAAATAAAAAATAAGAAAAATGGTTTAAATTTATAAAATTATACATAATTAAACTAATAATTAATTTATAAACAATTTGAAAAAAAAACCAAAAATATTTTATCACTAGTCATTCTTCGAACACGACACCATAGGTGTGCAAGGACACCTCACCTCTGTGACCCCGTACGGAAAATTCGTTTCACTTGTGAAAATACTATTTGCAAAATGTTACGGGATATTTGCATATTATCAACTTTGTTGGAAGTTCTTCAAAATATCTTCATCAAATGCTAAGTGGGATTTTAGGATGCGACTAAAATGTGCTTTCTTGGGGAAGTTCTTCCAATTTTTTGCTGGGTATACATAGATGTTTTTCAAGGGGCGTACATTCATAACGCCCAAATTGAAAATGTCATAAAGCCCAAAAACGATGCGTTGATTGTGTTGTTGTAAAATTTGTGCATTGTGACATTATTTCTAGGCAATAACGCCCAAATCTGCAACGCCCAAAACTATAACGCCCAATCCACGGGCCGTCATAAAACACAAATTTGCGACTTATTACCCAAAACCCTCATGATATCCAAGTAGCCTTCAGCCGGGATTAATTATTTTCTCCTAAAAAAACCGGCTACGCAAAGTAAAAGTTTACTGCGTTACCGGCCTTCGGCCGGAATTATAGACTTTCTCCTATGGAATATGTCCAAAACCGGCTACGCAAAGTAAAAGTTTTCTTCGTTGTCGGCCAGTAGGAAAAAAATTCTAAGCCCGGCCGAAGGCCGGTAACGCTCAAAACTTTTACTTTGCGTAGCCGGTTTTGGACATACCCCATAGGAGAAAATCTGTAATCCCGTCCGAAGGCCGGCAACACAAGAAGACTTTACTTTACGTGGCCGACTTTGGACTTACCCCATAGGAGAAAATCTTTAATTTTAGGAAAATTACATAAAGCCCAAAAGAAGGTCATACAGCCCAAACTTTGCGTCATAAGGCCCAAAGAAGTTTCTTTCTGACATTTTGATTGGGCGTTGTGACGTTTTTATTGTCCAAATTTGGGCGATATGCCAATTATTGGGCTTTATGATATTTATCGATTTGGGTGTTATTACCTTGGGCCTATTCAAAGTCGGCTACGCAAAGTAATGGTTACTTGCGTTGCAGGCTTTCGGTCGTGATTAATGACTTCCTCCCACCCACAAACGGTTTTTGCATGCCGAAGGCGGACGCTATTTAATTTAAAGCAAATCGGTTCGGGTTTAGATATAGCTCCCATACAAATGTTGCTCCCGATGTGACTTTTTCTGCTCTAGAAGACACATAATTGAAGCGATTTTGATAAAATTTTGCACAACGCCTTATATCTAAGTTAAAAACACCTGGGGTGAAAATGGTTCAAATCGGTTCAGATTTAGATATCGCTCTCATACAAAATTCAGAGGTTAACCGCTGTAGAAACCACATACCTTAACCGATTTTCTTCAAATTCGGCAGGACATCTTATATTTACACTAGAAACATATATGGTAAACGTAGATGAGATCGGTTCAGATTTATATATAACTCCCATACAAATGTCGTTCACATTGAAATGTAGTGGAGTAGCAAGTGTAGGGTATCATATAGTCGGCCTCGTTCAAAAGACTAGCTATTAAACACTAAAATAAAAGGTTTTTGTGATTCTTTTTTAATTTTCCGTGCCAGCAAAAAAATAAATTTTTAGCTCTCGGTCACAACTATTTTTTTGTTGCATAGTGTAAATAATTTTATTTCGTAGTACGATTTTTTGCGGTATAGCAATCCTTTTTTTCGTTTTAATCACTGAACAATGTCAACCCTTCACATATACACATTAGGCTGAGTCACGAAAAAAATGCTGAAATGTAGATTGGATTGTTTAATATTTTGTTTCCGGGCCAAGCTGTCTGTGAGCTACACGCTCCTGAAAACGCTTCTAAAAATCATGTTTTTCCTTGTAATGTTACATATTGTTCGACATTTTTTATAGTCATATTTTATGATATTTCAAAGTGAGAACTTTCATATTTTTTGGAAATCTTTTTACCATTCTAATAATGCCTAATTATCGGACGAAAACGACGCCACTGCTTCCATTTTTATGAATTTAATTTAACACAAAATATTCAGAGCCAACATTTTCAATCTCCTTTTACAAAAATGAGCGCTGTGGTGTCAATTTCCATCCTATTCCGCATTCGAAAGTATTGACTGTAGATACTTTTTTACAAATACGAAAAAGTTTTCAGTTGCCACTATGAATAAATACTTTAAAAGACCTTTAAGTTACTCTAAGAAAAGAATCAAAATGTATTTGTAAAGGGTCTATTAATTCAGAAAAATGCAACATCAAAACAATACAAAGAAAAACATGCTTTGTAGCAGCGTTTTGCTTACACAGACAGCTTGATCCAGGAACGAAATATTTTTTATCTTAAAACAAGTAAGGAAAGGCTAAAGTCGGGCGGGGCCGACTATATAATACCCTACACCACTCCCTGCGTATATACCCCGCTTTTATTACTAAACCCAGGTGTTTCATGGGAGCATTTTTATGCAGTTCATATAAATTATACACTATAGATTCATCTTTAGTCATATTTAACAAATATGGTAAATAATAGACACAATCTTCCGGCAGACAAATGCAAATTATACAGTAGTAATACGATGAATCGGACTGACATTTGAAAGAAAGCCTATAACAACACTTGGGGCCTGGTCCAAAACATGGGCCTATATATTTCTCATTCACGGTTGGTATTCAAAGTTAAAATATATCATGATCCGATGTAAGACGTAGTTTCTAGAGCTGTATTAGAGTAGAATGGCGGGGCTCATTTGGGTTATTCCAAAGTATGGACACATATATTTGACTTTGTATTCTTAGTTGAAATATAATATATAATCTGCAAAATTTGAAAAAAAGTCCGATGTAAAATTTTTTCTTGAGGGGTAAAAATTAAAATGGGGCCATTTGTAAGGGATCTACATTAAAAAGTGGTTCCTTATCACTTTCAAAGTAGGTATTCTTAGTTGAAATATGATATGATATGCAAAATTATATCGAGATCTAATGAACGATGTGGGTTCTAGAGATGTAATAGAGTAGAATGGGGCCCAATTTGTATGGGGCTTATACCAAATATGGACCCATATATTTGACTTTCATAATATGTCTTCTTAGTTGAAATATAATACAAAATGCAAAATTTGATAAACTTTCGATGCAAATTGTGGGTCCTACAGGGGTAATAATAAAAAGGGGGCCATTTGTAAGGGCGCTCATTAAACTTTTATCACTTTTAAAGTAGGTATTCTTAGTATGAAATATAAATATAATATCATTTGAAAAACTTCCGATGTAAAATGTCGGTCCGGTAAAAAAGTGAAATCGGAAAGGAATTTTGCATCCAGTAAATGTATGTATTTCACAAAAAATTTTAAATCGGAAAGGACATTTGTATGAGGGTATATTGATACCTGGAACGATGTGACCCCCTTTCACCATGTATGTTTATTGGTGAAATATAATATGTAAAGTTTGGCCAAAATCGGTTAAACATTCGGGAGCAACATTTGTCTGAGGGCTATATCTGAATCTGAACCGATCTTACCCACTTTCACCATAGTATTTTTTAAATTGGATTTTTAGATGTTGTGCCAATTTTAAAGAAAATCGGGTACAATATGTGGTTTCTAAAGCGGAAAAAGTCAAATCGGGAGCGACATTTGTATGGGGGCTATATCTAAATCTGAACCGATCTGACCCAATTTTTGCATAGGTTTTTCTAGTTGGATTATAAGATGTGCTAAATTTAAAGAAAATCGGGTACAATATGTGGTTTCTAGAGCGGAAAAAGTCAAATCGTGAGCGACATTTGTATGGGGGCTATATCTAAATCTGAACCGATTTCATCCAAATTCAATACCGATGGTCCTTGGCCAGAAAAAATAACTTCTGCCAAGTTTCATGACAATCGGTCAACAATCGCGACCTGTAGAGTGCGAACAAGCTTAGATGGACAGCAGACGGACGGACGGACAGACAAACATTGTTAAATCGACTCAGCTGGTGATTCTAAGCCGATCGGTATACTTAAAGGTGGGTCTAGCTCGATTATTTCTTGGTGTTACAAACATTTGACGCGAATCTAACTTATAATACCCTAGTCCACGAAGTGGTGTAGGGTATAAAAAAGGATCCACATTTTTTTTTGTGAGATGACTGGAAATTATTTATTGAATTTAATATGAACCGCGCTCCAGCCTAATATACATAAGCCACCCAAGTATTCAGTAGGATCCGTTTATGTCACTGACATTCTCTCCCATAGAAAATTGTGTCCTTCCCCACCACTCCCTTCAAAATACCGCCCATAATGATTCACAACATCATATCGTTATAGATTCCATGTCAACCAACCAACCAACCAACCAACCCTTATCAAGATGAAATGTTCTAGAAAATCTCATTGAGGAGCATTTTAACGAAATTTTCAAAATATTTCCACACGTTTATAAATTAAAATAATCACACACAGAAGCCCGGCCATGCTCGCCAATGGTCATCACACACAAGGACCATCTACCTCCTACACATGTACGCTCGCTCCTACTCGTTCCAGCAAGTCGTAAACATTAAAGCAGATAGACACGTATGTACGTGAGCCATACGGATACGTGCGGCTATGTCAAACGTGTCGCTGGCTATGCTACCCCCACGGGTATTTGGTACGTTCAGATATTTTTGGTTCCTAAGCAATCCTTTACTCCATTGATGTTTATGCCACATTGCTTGACTGCCTTCCTGGCATCCCGGCATCCTAGACTGGAGTGGACTGGACTGGGCAGGTCGTCGAGGCTGTCCTGACCTGTCGTTGGTTATTGATGCTGTTGAGCTAACAACAGCAAACACTTTGTTTTGGGACAAAACGGTCACTTCGGCCTTTTAGGCCATTTACTATGATTTGTAACGATATTATGAACATTTGCGCGTGTGCGTGTGTGAGTGAGTGTACATGTGTTTTTGTGTATGTGTGCGTGCTTGTTGGTGTTATTGCTCTGCTCGAAAGTCATTCATCTGTTAAGCAATAAAAATCATTTATGTGGGCCACTCTGTAATCTTCCTAAAGAACATACGTACCTACCTACGTCCACTCTACATTTGAGTGCTGCATATGTCGGTGTACAAGGGTGACATTTTTCTTCTTTCTTCTGTTGGATTCCAAAGAAAGTTGACCGATATTTTGTGAACTTAGACTAAAACGTTTACTTTTTTTGAGTGAAAGATGCAAAGCAAACGCACGGCTAAACTTGTATAATGGGCATACATTTAAACGAAATACTTATCACACCCTCTTCTAAATTCGAATAGAATTTATTAAGGTAGATAATAATTAGATGGTAAGTTTTATTCCATATTCCGACATCTCATCTTAAAAAGCTAAAACTCATGAATATTATATCAAATATATATAGGGTGATTTTTTAAGAGCTTGATAACTTTTTTTTAAAAAAAAACGCATAAAATTTGCAAAATCTCATCGGTTCTTTATTTGAAACGTTAGATTGGTCCATGACATTTACTTTTTGAAGATAATTTCATTTAAATGTTGACCGCGGCTGCGTCTTAGGTGGTCCATCCGCTTAGTCCAATTTTGGCATTTCCACGTTTTTGAGTAACAGAGACCCAATTGGTGCGAACGGCGACGAATCGAAAATTGGTGGTCATCATTAACACTGGCCGATACAGCTGCGATATTTTCTTCAGTTCGCACTCTACGTAAGCGTGTTGGTGGTTTAATGTCCAACAATGTAAATTTGGTGCGAAATTTAGTCACAATAGCCCGAATAGCCGCTTCAGTGGGTCGATTAAACTGACCATAAAATGGAAGCGCGCAATGAACTTTCTTAACAGAGCACGCATTTTGATAATAAAATTCAATAATTTGCAAGCGTTGTTCGTTTGTAAGACGATTCATGATGAAATGTCAAAGCATACTGAGCATCTTTCTCTTTGACACCATGTCTGAAATCCCACGTGATCTGTCAAATACTAATGCATGAAAATCCTAACCTCAAAAAAATCACTCTTTATTAATTAATGATATTATTAATGAATTGTCTAAAATTTCATGCCCAACGATCTCCTAGTATCATAAAATATCTTTCAACAGAAATAGCTATGTGTATGAAAAATGAAATTAATAATAACAAGTAAGAAGGCGTTAAGTTCGGCCGGGCCGAATCTTATATACCCTCCACCACGGAGTGCATTCCATAGTATTACCAGCAGATATATTACGAAAATTGTGATATTTGTATGCACATTACTATATTTGTTTACTATTTCAAACTATAATGTATACTTCTGCGCACTGTTTAAAATCGACTACTATATATAAATAAAATGCTGAAATTGTGAAAGTAAATATTAGGCGATAGTCAGTTGCATTTCCAGATACAGACAAAGTGATAAGAAAAGTATAAATTTTCATTCCATTCGCCCCATTCTCCGCCCAAATGTACAAATTTCGAAAAAAAAAACACTTTTTCGAGTCTTCATAGTCAGAATGTATACACCGAATTTCATGATTTCAACTTCAGCGGATTGGTAGGTTCCATTTTTATCCCTCTTTTTAATTATATACCTTAAAAGTACGAATTTCGAAAAATTCCTCTATTTTACGTGTCTATGCAATTAGAGGGATGTACACACCGAATTTCATGATTCTAGCTGTTGTCGTATCATTGGTACCATATTTTATCCCTTTTTTTTCTTTTTTTCTTTGTGGTGCTTCCAAGCTACAAGAGGAATGTCCGCAACAAATTTAACTGTATGAAAATAAGAAATGTAATTAATAAGCCAAGGCTACCAATATTTTTATACTATATATATAATGGATATAATACTTCAATTCATAAAGTAAATATAAGGGAGCAATCATAAATACCCAAAATATTGGGGGATAGAGAGTGTACTTTCAGCTACAGTCGTTTGGTTGGTTGTATTTCCATCCTATTTTAATTTCAAAAGAATAAATTTTGAAAATACCTTATCTCTCACGTACGATAACTTCATGATTCTACCATTTTTGTCGTAAATGCAAAAAAAAAATAAAGTACGAACTTGGAAAAAAAAATATTTTACGTGGCTATGCAGTCAGAGGAATGTATACACCGAATTCCATGATTCTATCAGCGGCCATTTTGTTGGTACCATTTTTATCCCCTTTTTCAAATTTTGCCCCCTCAAGAGTAAGACTTTCTAAAATCTCTTTATTTTACGTATCTACACAATTAGAGGGACGTACTCACTGAATTTCATCAATCTAGCTGTATTCATTTAGTTGGTACTATTTTTATCCCCTATCCATTGAAGGTACGAATTTGGAAAAAACGTTTTATTTTTCGTGTCTACGCAATCAGAGGAATATATACTCCGAATTTGATGATTCTAGCTGCTGTCATTTGGTAGGTACTATTTTTATCCCCTTTTTCCATTTGAACCCCAAAAAGTACGAATTTTGGAAAGTTCTTTTATTGTACGTGTCTACGCAATCAGAGGAATGTATATATCGAATTTCATTATTCTAGGTGCAGCCGTTAGATTGGTACTATTTTTATCCCTCTATCTCCATTTAACCCCTTAAAAGTACGAATTTAGAAAAAATACTTTTATATTATGTCTCTACTATATTAGAGGAATGTACACGCCAAATTTCGTGTTTCTATCTGTTGTCGTTTGATAGGTACCATTTTTATCCCTTTTTGTCCCATTTCGCCCCCTACAAATAAAAATCACTCTATGGTGCCCTTTTATGCTATAGAGGGAATGCGCATTGCAAATATCAACTAAATACAAGCTAATATGTTTAAAAAACATGTTGAAATACTCTAAATATTAGGGGTATTTTCAGTCCTTGTGAGGGAAAAATTTTCCCTCTGGGCCGATTTCGTCCACTTTCAATCCCAACCGATCTACAACCATAAGACACATTTAGGAAAAATTTGAACCTCCTAGCTCATTTCTTTCGGCCGCTATCGTGCTTTCAACAGACAGACGGACATGGCTATATCGTCTTAGAATTTTACTACGACCCAGAATATATATACTTTATGGGGTCTCCGATGAATATTTCAAGGTGTTACAAACAGAATGACAAAGTGAATATACCCCCATCCTGGAGGTGGAGGGTTTAAAAATGAAATCAGTAATAAAAGTAGCTATGTGTAATTTTTTTATAAATTTTTTTACCCTCATTCTACAGAGTATACCCTATATCATTTTCACATTGCCCCTTCTGGTACCTTCCACACATATGGCCCATATTTCTGTATTAAACTAAAACCGATGTTACTTCCACACGGATATTCGGAATCAGCTATATTTTGGGTTTTGGTAATGTTTTTATAATCACTTTAAGTGTACTAAATATGTCGGGTGTCCCCCCAGTACCTGCCACACAAAGCACCTTAAACTACTTAAAATTAAAGCTGTTATAACTTATATACGGAATAATGTTAAATTTGTTATTTGGCAATGCTTTTATAGAGGTTACATTCGCATGAAATATGGACGATATTGCCACCTCCCACACATAGTGTCATAAACTTTGGTTACAATAAAACCAATATAACATCCATACGCGTAGTCAAAATCATTTGCAATTTGTTATTTGAAAATGTGTTTATAATCACTTTCAGCATAAAAAATATTTACGCTTTAGCCACGCCCGTTCTTGTACCTCCCACATAATTGTCTCTATCCTAGGTAAAACTAAATGCTTTATAACTCCTTTTCCGATGCCTGAAATCCATTATGGCTTCACATTTGATCATGTTTTTACAATTATTAACAGATGTGTAAGCTAGGTCCAATTGCCACAAACTTCTAGTACCTCTCACAAATATACTCCGGCGCTAAGGAAAATTTAAGTCCTTCCATACACATGTTCTCTTAGAGTGATTGTATAAATAAGTCGGTTAAGCCGACTGACGTTTTATTACTTGTTTTTTTTTTGTTTGATAAATTTATCAGAAATGTCTGTAGGAAACACCTAAAAATCAATCATATTAAAATTATCGCGAAATGAAACAAGTAGACAGTTTTTGGCTCTCCTGAACATTTGGGAAAAACACATAACTACTTTTGCTACGACGGCGACGATATGAGAATTATTTCAGATTTAAATTTTTGTACACCACAGGGTAACACCCAAAAAGAAGCGAGATAGACCCATTGTTAAGTATACCGATCGACTTGGAATCACTTTTTCAGCCGATTTAGCAATGTCCGTCCGTCTGTTCATCTATTCTTGTAATCAAAGTACAGGTCGCAATTGTTGCTATAACTAAATGAAACTTAGCACAACGAAGTTTTATGGGACAAGGACGATCCGTATTTAATTTGAAGTAAATCGGTTCAGATTTAGATTTTACTCTTTCCGCTTTAGAAACCACATATTTCACCAGATTTTCTTCCAATTTGACAAAACGTCATATGTATTAACTAGAAACAGCTCTGGTAAAAATAGGTCAGATCGGTTCAGATTTATATATGGCTCCCATACAAATATCTCCACCGATTTGACTTTTTCCGCTCTAGAATGCACATATTTCAACAGATTTTCCTCAAATTTGGCAAAACAACTTATATATCAACTAGAAACAGCTCTGGTAAAAATGGGCCATATCGGTTCAGATATATATAGCTCTAATAAAAATTTTGCCAACGAATTGATTACTTCAGCTCTAGAAATAGCATATTTGATCAGATTTTCTTCAAATTTGGCAAACCAGCTCATAATTCAACTAAAAATATCTATGGCGAAAATGGGCCACATCGGTTCAGATTTATATATAGCTCTCATACAAATGTCTCCTTCGATTTGACTCTTTCCGCTCTAGAAACTACATATTTTATCAGATTTTCTTCAAATTTGGCAAAACAACTTATATTTCAACTAGAAACAGCTCTGCTAAAAATGGGCAAGATCGGTTCAGATTTATATATAGCTCCCATACAAATTTCTCCTCCGATTTGACTCTTTCCGCTCTAGAAACTACATATTTTATCAGATTTTCTTCAAATTTGCCAAAACAACTTATATTTCAACTAGAAACAGCTCTGGTAAAAATGGGCCAGATCGGTTCAGATTTATATATAGCTCCCATACAATGTTCTCCTCCGATTTGATTCTTTCCGCTCTAGAAACCACATATTTTATCAGATTTTCTTCAAATTTGTCAAAACAACTTATACAGCTCTCAACTAGAAACAGCTCTGGTAAAAATGGTAAAGATTAGTTCAGATATATATATATATATATAGCTTCAATACAAATTTCGCCAACGAACTGATTATTTCCGCTCTGGAAATAACATATTTTAAAAGATTTTCTTCTAAGTCGGCACTTCAGCTAATATTTGAAATAGAAACATCCATGACGAAAGTGGATCACATCGGCTCCCATATAAATGACTCCCCCGATTTAATTCTTTCCGCTCTAAAGAGCATATATTTAACAGATTTCCATCAAATTTTGGAAAGCGTCTTATATATCAATTAGAAAACCTATGCCAAAAATGGGTCAGATATGTTCAGATTTATATATAGCTTCCATTCAAAGTTTGCGTTCAAGTTTTCTTACGAATGCAGATAGAAGTATAAAATTATCTCTTATAGCTGTATTGTATATCACCCGGTTCAAATGTAACGACGTTTTTATACTCTACACCACAGGGTATAATGACTAGGTGTAGAGTATGATATAGTCGGCCACGCCCGACTTTAACCTTCCTTACTTGTTTAATATTACATTGAATTTTAATATTACAATCTTTGCTCTACTTGGTGTTTGAACCAAGAAATACCACAATTAGCATCCACTATGACTGTTAACATAGTTATGTTATATAAGTCATAGTGATGTCTGCTTGCGTATCCTTTTAACAATGTGGAACAAGAAGAGATATAAGCCGCCTCCGCATGTTTCTGCATGAGCGGCGCCGCCGCCAATTTCATAGGTTCACATCGACTTTAACCTCGCTGCCGGCTCATATCGACTTCAGCAACGTCGCTGAGTTAGAACTCCGTCAAATCTTACTACCAAAATAGACAACCCACTTAAAATTACAAAAGAAAATATAACTGTCCACATAGACAACCTACTACTATGAAATATATGGATCTTTCTTTGAATTTGGTATCCCACTATATGATGACGTCTATATAAAGTTGAATGATTGTATTTTGATTTGAAAGTCGCATTTATATAATTCAAAACAATAGCTACTCTAGTGTGCTTTTTTAGTGTGTCAAAATATGCCTCACATGAAAAGCTGTAATTGCAAAAATATTTATTAAATTCATCCATATTATAAATTAGTTGTGTGGGATAATAATATGAAATTATGTGAACATTTGCTAATATTGACGAATATTGAATTATTTGCCAAAAAATAAATGAAAATGAAATTAAAAACCAAAACAAATTGATCCTTCTCTTTTCCAAAAATTGTCAAATAAATAGGGGTAATTGAATAACTGAACGAGCCGGAAAATCTGTCGAAAGCCGCCGATAATTATGGATCGGCTTGTAACTCTGGGAAAAAGAATGTTTATAGGATCTTTTAGAGGGCGTATAGACGGCCTCCCTGCAGGTCTAATTTTAGATGTCTACCGACATTTTTCTTATATTTGGAATAATTCAAAGGAAGGACTTATAGCATGCCTGTATGGTGATGACATATTTGAATGAGTAGGAAATCCCAGAAGAGGTCCCAAACTAAAAATTTAATTGATAAATTCGAAAATATTTATTTTTTTAATTAGATTAATTAAACCATTGAATTGTTTTTTTTATTAAATTCAGGTTAAGAACAACACATGAATATATAGTAGTAAAATATTTAAAGTTAATGTCTGTTGTGTTCAAAAGTTCTGCTCACAGACATATAATCACATATTGCGTACTTGCTCTAACAAATGCTGAATTTGACAAAGAACGCGCTGGTTGCTGCTGCTCTCTGCTTCACATGTGTTTCATATGTTCTCTGTGGCAAAGGACTAAACATGCCTCAATTAAAAACATGGTTTAATTTAAATTTTAATATTCAATTAAAAGAATTAATTAAATCAATTAAAAATAATGACACTGTCCAACATATTTAGACTTTCTGATTGGAACATAACAGTGCACCTTTTATTCTGAGTACATAATTTTTGTAGAATAAACTTATAGTCCAGTTAGCCTGCGTTTCTTTCTACAGTGGGTCAAATTTTTCATTGTTTGGTCGAACGGAGCATTAGAGAGAATTCTTATTGTCAGAAATTGTGAAATTTTATTAGGATAATTTTTGTGGTAGATCTTACCTCTCTAGCTCCTCTCTTTGAACTTTTTTTTCGAAAAATATAAAAAATTCTTTACAAAAAGGTCATTTAAGGATTAAAAAGGTATTAAAAACAAATGCCGGAAAATTTCAGTGAGGGTCACAAAACATGCTTTTGGATAGTGTAATTAAAATAAACAAGTAAAACTAAATGCGAATTTGGGGAAATATTGGTTAATATCTCAAATAGTCTAGAACAGACATGGACAAGTCATTCCAAAGGAGGTCAATTCACACCTCCAATGACAAATCTATGTAGCAGGGACTTGTGGCAGGAATTGATCTGGAACAGTAAGTTTTCCCACAGGCTAGTCACGTCTAGGACTGATAGTTTAGCACAAACATCGGACATGCATTTTGAGGTACGGTCCAAGTCATATCCTTTGAGACCGAGGCTTTAAACGGATAGTATAGAACAGACCCAATAAATCCGATCACCCGCTTATATGTTCAATTAAATTCTCATATAGAGACAGTAATTTAGCAATAATCTCCAAAATATTTAGTAATTATTTATTTTTTTAATTTGGTTAAAGACCAAAAGCTTATGCTAAGGGTAATGGGGATATGTTGCCCCGAATAGAAGTAGGAGCGTGAGTTCCTCCATCGAAGCATTTCACTTATTGTCCGCATCAACGTAATGTCACCCTAATATTTGTATAATACACATCCACACATACTACTATGATACATATGTATATATGTGATATATCTTTTACCGTTATCTTTTTCATGTGACACTCTTTGTCGTTTGTTTGTTGGCGAGAAATATGAGGGGGTCCGTTCGAAGCCATTTCAACATTTTCGGGACTATTGAGTTAATTTTTCTACTTGATTGCACTCAAGATGCACAAGAATACTCACGGACATGTGTATGTACATATACGTTTGCATGTGTTTGTTCAGTATATATGCGCATTAAAGATGTATGTAATTTTGTGTTCATCGATGTGCAATTTCTTCTCAAATTTATGGCGATACTGTGTGGAACATATATTAGTAATCGATGAACTTGAAAAATGCTCGTTTAAGCTAATGGACCTTAGAAGTGAAGTGTACACATATAAATAACAACTCGTTGTGTGCGAGGGTGGATGGGAAAATCTACAGCAGATATTACTACATGCCTGTGTATTTTTGCTTCAATTGAATTGGACCGCTTTACAGTAAAAAAATAAATTTGTAATATTAATGTGGAAAAATTGTCATAATCTATTCATAAATTTCTGAGATTTGAAATAACTGGACTGGAATCTTAAAATTAGGGGTACTCATTACTCATACAAAGTAGAAGACATTTTTCGAAATTCGTACAAATTCATTGCCATGATCAAACGGCAGGGCCTCTTGTACCATACGTTCTTTTTATGGTTAAAATTGGAACAAAAGGATAAAAATGGTGCCAATTAAATGACTGAATCTCTGGACCTGTGGTGCAAAAATTACTCAAATTGCTTAGATGCGCCAGATAAAGGGTTTTTCGAAATTCGCACTTTTAAGGGAGAAGTGGGACAAAAAAGGATAACAATGGTACCAAACAAATATTTCTTCTTCTTCTAATTCTTCAAAGCCAACCACATTTTCTGGACGGTCGTGCTTGTTTATTGCCAATGCCGCCGTTATCCTACAAATTGTTGTCAACGACGCTGTCGAAATGGGCGTTACATTAATAGATGACTATAACAATTAGGGTTTGCATCTTCCCGTACTTTTTAATTCCCGGGAAATATTTTTCAATTTCCCTGGACAGCACGGGAAATCGTCAACATATTTTGTACTATGAGTCAAACTTATTTTTTTTGAATGAAACATTCACATTCTAGTAAAAGTAAAATAAATAATTATTTCACAACAAACCTGTCACAGAATTCATATAAAAAGTGAAATGTGAGATCTTTTCAAATTGCAAAATCAATTTAATGTATGTACATATGCACGCGTATATTTGAATTTGAATTTAAGGCCTCATCACATATTTGTTACTTTATTTCAAAATGTGGACGTGACGCATTAAATAAAATATTTAATATTTGTGCCTTTCTTTCATAAAAGATATAAAAAGCTAGCTTTTTACCCGGTTTTGCACGCGATAATTCTAATCCTCCACTGTGTGCTTTTGAAAATAAATTAATAGTTTTAAAGTATAGTTAGTGTGGGCAGTACTACGCCCCTTTGTGCTATCATGACCTAGTATAACCAAAAACCATCCTCTATCCACTGGTTATATATAGAGAAAAAAATTTGAAGGCGAATCGGTTCACCGGTTTGGCATCCTATACAGAACGTACAGAGGGTGGCGCAAAAATAACCTTCCGATGTTTTTTTGGCTGTAATTTAAAAAAAATGATTCTTCTTGTGGATTATTTTTATTTGGTCTTTTAATTTTTTTTTTAAAGTTGAGAATATGATATCATGTAAATGGCCGCCACCACAGTTGATTGTCATTTGAGGCCTTTTTATGGCATTTTCCATTACTTTGGCCAAAACTTCCGGCGATAGGTCCTCACATTCTTGACGGACATTGTCTTTCAGAGCTGCAAGAGTCTGAGGCTTGTTGACATAAACCCGCGACTTCTAAAAGCCCCACAAAAAGAAGTCTGGAGCGGTCAAATCAGGCGATCTTGCTGGCCAGTGCAAATCGCCAAAACGGGAGATTAGGCGCCCGGGAAATGCATCCTTCAGCATATCGGTTGTGGCACGTGCAGTGTGTGCCGTTGCACAGTCCTGTTGGAACCACATGTTTTCCAATCCCAATTCATCAAGTTGCGGCAAAATGAACTCGTTGATCATTGCTCTGTAGCGCTCACCATTCACAGTAACCGTTTGGCCCGCGACGTATTCGAAGAAAAAAAGGTCCGATGACTCCTCCAGCGAAAACAGCACATCATACAGTGACTTTGAGCGGGTGTAATGGCTCTTCGTGGGTTACACGCGGATTTTCAGACCCCCAGAAGCGTAAATTTTGCTTATTTACGTAACCGCTAAGATGGAAATGGGCCTCATCACTCATGATTATTTTTGATGAAAAATCATCTTCCTGTTGGTGGTGATTAAGGATGGCTTGAGCGTATGTTAGACGCGATTGGCGGTCAGCAGGTAACAGCTGATGCACCGTCTGGACTTTGTACGGAAACATCTTCAAATCTTGTACCAAAATTCGCTGTAAAGACCGTCGACTGATACCCATTTGCGTGGCACGTCGTCTGGTCGATGTCGACGGTGCTTCCATGACATCCTCGGCTACAGCAGCAATATTCTCTGCAGAACGGCTACTCCGGGGTCTGCCACGCCTGGCAGCATCTCGTGTTGAGCCAGTCTCTTCGAGGCGAGCGGCTAAACGTCACAGTGTTTCACCAGTAGGCGTTGGACAGCTAGGAAATCTGCGACGAAATTCACGTTGTGCCAAAGTCACCGACCGATTATTGGTCAAATAAGTAGTTCCGTGTTTAGGGGCAGTGTAGCGTAACATTGTTTATTAACGTGTTTTTCGCATGTGTTTACTACACAAATGTCAAAACAGAACTGCCATTAGGGGCCACCTGAAATACTTGACAAACTTAGGATGAACGCCGCCATTTTAGCTGTGTTCGGTGTTTTTTTTAGCTAAATACCGGTATCTACCGGGTTTTTATGCCGGTATCTAATCAGACGAAAACCCCGGTTGACCTGGTTTTCGGTCTCGGGTTTGATCATTCTATATGCGGGTTGAAGATAGAGGGTAGGTATGTTCTGATAAAATATAGTGGCTGAAACAATACATTTGATTCCACTAGGGGAAACCTTGTGGCTGTAAGAGAGATGGAAGCAAATTTTATTAAAAAATGTAATATTTGTATGGGAGCCCCCTTAAGGAGTTGTTATAGAAGATATGTGTATTCGAAAAAAAGTATTGGGGAGGGAATGGTGGTCGGTTTTACATTTAACCACTCTTGGGACAGGTTTTTTGTGTATTTTTAAAGGGGTTTGAAAAAGGGTTCAACACCTTTGAACCCGACAAGTGCCCACTTACACTCAACTGATGATTTTTTTTGCGAACCTCGCAAAATTAGGGGTTCTAGCAAACCGAAATCCAAAATTCGTGCACTATCCCAACCCTAATGTAATCCATACTTCCTATTGAGACTTTTGAGATCATATCAGCTTTATCATGCACAATACGGGAATCTTTCAACACAATATTGGAAATTATCCATAATTTATATCCTAATATTTAAGATTTTGCCATAACCACACTGAAAACCTTTTTAAAAAAGCGTTTCATACGAAGTAAGAAACCTCTTACACATGAGTTGGGGATTTGTTGCCCGCACCACTGTCGTCCGAATTGCATGTTACATTGTCATGCCACGAGCGTAAACACGATTTTGTGGTGTGAGGTTGGTGATGAATTTAGAATTAAAATTATTCGAGGGTATACCGACATGTGTGTGTGTTGTTGCATGCTAAACCTCTATAAATATTTGGAATTTAACCGCACGACCTACCTACACGGCGTAATTTTCATTATAGTTCGTAAGTGCTTTAGAATTACAACGTCCTGTGAGAAAGCAGCGACAAATTTATTTTAAAGTATTCAAATGATATTCCGGGTATATTACACAACACAATGCTAGCAATTTGCAATTACAATAAAATATTGTCAAAAAATACTGATAACATTGTGTGACATTCCAAAACCCCTGAACTGTTATACTAGGTGTTGTCGAGTAAAACAAGGAATCTGTTTGTGACACCCATGACAACATCTTGACTGACACCCATGACAACATCTCGACATACGGAGAACAACCATTATCTAACATTCTCTAACTGTCAACCGATTTTCAGTTTCTCATCGGATTTAAGAAGTATAAACTTAATCCTTTCGAGAAAACCCGTTCTCCAACATATATGACTGTCAATTGGTTTCAGCTTCTCGTAGGATTTAAGAAGTATAAACTTAAACATTTCCAACGATGTAAACGTTGTTTATTTAAAACTTTAAGAAGCTGTGAACTTGAAAATGAACGCGGATCACTGATTTAAAGATACGTATGCGACCCGTAGTGGGTATACTTAATTTATTGATGGACATAACATAATGTTGCTCATACGCCACACACATTGCGCGGAATTTCAGACACTTTTAAAGAGTGATTTTTTTGAGGTTAGGATTTTCATGCATTAGTATTTGACAGATCACGTGGGATTTCAGACATGGTGTCAAAGAGAAAGATGCTCAGTATGCTTTGACATTTCATCATGAATAGACTTACTAACGAGCAACGCTTGCAAATCATTGAATTTTATTATCAAAATGCGTGCTCTGTTAAGAAAGTTCATCGCACGCTTCCATTTTATGGTCAGTTTAATCGACCCACTGAAGCGGCTATTCGGGCTATTGTGACTAAATTTCGCACCAAATTTACATTGTTGGACATTAAACCACCAAGACGCTTACGTAGAGTACGAACTGAAGAAAATATCGCAGCTGTATCGGCCAATGTTAATGATGACCATCAATTATCGATTCGTCGCCGTTCGCAGCAATTGGGCCTCTGTTACTCAAAAACGTGGAAATGCCAAAATTGGACTAAGCGGATGGACCACTTGAGGCGCAGCAGCGGTCAACATTTAAATGAAATTATCTTCAAAAAGTAAATGTCATGGACCAATCTAACGTTTCAAATAAAGAACCGATGAGATTTTGCAAATTTTATGCGTTTTTTTTTAAAAAAAAAGTTATCAAGCTCTTAAAAAATCACCCTTTATTTGCTACGTAGAAGGATAAAAATTGCATTTCCGTCCAACTGGCTTCACAATTGTTACGCCGATTTTTAATTATATAAGGTTAGGTTGAGGTGGTAGTCAGAAAGTAGGTACCCAACATAACTTAAACTAGAAGAAGGGGTTCATTGTGTTACCAAGGTTATTTACGACTTTCATCATAACAAATGTGGGTACTAATTACGAGTTTCGACACCAAGAAATTGCCACCCAGCTTCTCACTTCTATAGCCATTTTAAAAGTTATTTTACTCGATAGTAGACCCCTGGACTTGTGGACAATTGAAATGTTGCCCGATAAAGAAGAAATCTTAACTTCTCCATATCATACTTTGGCCAGGACATCTTTGTGATACTCAGCGGTAACTTGCATTTCGATAGCGGTGTATCGATGCCAATGTTCCGTTGGAACTTGTTCCTATGCCCTCGCACCAAAATAAGGTGAAAAAAATCAAAATCGTAAAAAATAGAAACAAATCGAATAAAGTATTTTGTTTTATTTTTAATAGCTAAGGCAAAAAAACAAGTTTTTTTTTTAATTTTCAATAGATAACATTCTAACGCAAAAACATAAAATTGGTAAATTATATAACAGTATGTATTATTTTAGGTTGTAATAGCTGGCATCTTAACGAAGAAAACAAGGTCTATGGATAAATGTACAGGGTCCGCCATCTAACGTTTTTTTTTCAACTATTCAACCGTTGGACTATTATTTGTGGGGTGCCCTCAGCAGCCATTCCATTTTCCATTATTAACCGGAAGGATTGTACTTTCAAATAAAAAAGAAATTTGAGAAAATATTCAGTAGTTATTTTTATAGCATTGTCAAAAAAAAATATTTGTTGAAATATGTGGTTTCTAGAACGGAAAAAGTAAATCATAGGAGACATTGGTATGGGGTCCGCCATCTAACATTTTTTTTTCATCTATTCAACCGTTGGACTATTATTTGTGGGGTGCCCTCAGTAGCCATTTGAATGAAATTATTTTCCATTATTTACCGGAAGGATTGTACTTTCAAATAAAAATGAAATTTGAGAAAATATTCAGTAGTTTTTTATAGCATTTTCAAAAAAAAAAAAGTTATTTGGCGGACCCTGGTCCTTTTTGTAGAAGTACACGTCGTCTTCACGTATGACTTAATAAATTTAAGCAAAAACTTAGTAACATATAACTGACGATTTTTTAAAATTCCTTAACTTCTACATTTATTCATAGACTCATAGCATTATTACAAACTAAAACAATATATTCTTATCTATTTCTGTAATGGGACTTTTCGCGATATTTAACAAAAATTTAAAAAAATATGTTTTTTTTTTTATTCTTTTGTGTCTACAAAGAGTATTATAACTTCTACATTTATCCATAGATTTTTTACGTATCAACATAGTTTTTTTTGCGTTAGAATGTTATCTATTGAAAAATTGAAAACAAATTTTCCGATTTTTTTTTTCTAATTTTTTTCTTGCCTATTTTTTCAAAAAGGAATAATTTTTCCCCAAATTTTGGAGACTGTTCCTAAACCACTATTTCTATGTTAAAGTGTAACTTGCAACATTTGTATACATCGTAATTACCTTTAATTGAACATATAAGCGGGTGCAATCGGACCAATACGAGTATATCCAAAATGAGAGTACAAATATTAAAGGTATCTAGGACAACAATTTTAATTTTAGTACAAAAATTATACACATTTTTTTTTGATTTTATGAATCAGCATCCTCAGTGCACACAAACAATATATTTTTCGGCTTGGACAATTTTTTTTGTTACACAGTGTCATTGACAAGAAATCCTCATATGGGCATATTCCACAAAAGGTCTAGCAAAAAAATGAAATCAGACCACACTAATAGCTTTTAACTTTATTTTTTCCCTATTTCGACAACTTTTTTATTATGAAACTTGAAGTTAGCTTGTTCTCTTTTATTTTTATTAAAATTTGAAGTGATATAACGAAAATTACTAAATTTTTTACTACGAGTGGAAATTTTTGTCCCTTCCGTTTTTCGCGTCCGTATTTCTGCTGTACCTAATTAAAACAATTTAAGAGATAATTCTCATATTTCATAAATCTACGAACAAAATATATCATCCGACCTTCATTTATATGTAAAGGGTGATTTTTTAGCTATTATCTTTTTGGCAACAATGGTTTAAACAGCTGACGCACGTTTCGTGTTTTGTTTCACTGTCAAACATCTTCAGTTTGGTCTATAATTTAACCATGAATCGTCTTACAAACGAACAACGCTTGCAAACTATTGAATTTTATTATGAAAATGCGAGCTCTGTTAAGAAAGTTCATCGCGCGCTTTCATTTTATGGTCAGTTTAATCGACCTACTACGTAGAGTGCGAACTAAAGAAAATATCGGCCAAATATGGGCCAGTGTTAATGATGACCATCAATTATCGATTCGTCGCTGTTCGCGGCAATTGGGCCTCTGTTACTCAAAAACGTGGAAATGCCAAAATTGGACTAAGCGGATGGCCATTTGAGGCGCAGTCAAGGTCAACATTTGCATGAAATAATTTTCAAACATTAAATTATATGGACCGTACTATCGATTCAAATAAATATGTCATGCATTTTTCTGAATTTTATATTTTTTTTTTTGAAAAACTTTCCTATAGCTTTTAAAAAATCACACTTTATATATGGAAAAACAAAGTTCTCAAAAAATATTTCTATATTTCTATAAGACCTTCAAAAGTACTTCTGATTTTTGTCGCGTCCGTTTCCGTGTAAAATTGTTTATAATTTTGTACTAATTTGTACTAAATCCTGACGATATACTTTTATACCCTCCACCTCCAGGATGGGGGTATACTAACTTCCGTTTGTAACACCTTGAAATATCGACCTGAGACCCTATAAAGTATATATATTCTTGATCGTCATAAAATTCTAAGACGATCTAGCCATGTCCGTCCGTCCGTCTGTTGAAGGCACGCTAGCATCTAAACGAAAGGAGCTAGAACGTTCAAATTGTTCCTAAATGTGTCTTATGGCTGTAGATCGGTTGGTATTGAAAGCGGGCGAAATCGGCCCAGTGGGAAAATTGTTTCCCTCACAAGGACTGCAAATACCGCTAATATTTAGAGTATTTGATATTTGCAATGCGCATTCCCTTTATAGCATAAAAGGGCACCATAGAGTTTTTTTATTTGTAGGGGGCGAAATGGGACAAAAAGGGATAAAAATGGTACCTATCAAACGACAACAGATAGAAACACGAAATTTGGCGTGTACATTCTTCTAATTGAGTAGATACATAATATAAAAGTATTTTTTCCAAATTCGTACTTTTAAGGAGTAAATGGGGATAGAGGGATAAAAATGGTACCCACCAAACGGCTGTACCTAGAATAATGAAATTCGGTATATACATTCCTCTGATTGTATAGACAACTAAAATACACGGATTTTTCAAAATCAAATCAATCAAATGACCGCGGCTAGAGTCATGCAATTCGGAGTATACATTCACTGACTCTGTAGACACGGAAAATAAACTGATTTTTCGAAATTCGTACTTTTTGGGGTCAAAATAGAAAAAGGGGATAAAAATAGTACCAACCAAATGACCGCAGTTAGAGTCATGAAATTCGGAGTATACATTCCTTTGACTACGTAGACATGAGAAATAAAAGTTTTTTTTCCAAATTCCTACTTTCAAGGGATACAATGGGTACGGAGTGATAAAAATTGTACCAACCAAACGGCTACAGCTAGAATAATGAAATTCGATGTATACATTCCTCTGATTGCGTAGACACTTAAAATAAACAAATTTTTCGAAATTCGTACTTTTTGGGGTTAAGATGAAAAAGGGGATAAAAATAGTACCAATCAAATGACCGCAGCTAGAGTCATGAAATTCGGAGTATACATTCCTCTGACTGCGTAGACACGGAAAAGAGACGATTTTTTTCGAAATTCGTACTTTTTGGGGTTAAAAAAAGGGATACAAATAGTACCAACCAAATGGCCGCAGCTAGAGTCATGCAATTCGGAGTATACATTCCTCTGACTGTGTAGACACGGAAAATAAACGGATTTTTCGAAATTCGTACTTTCAAGGGATACAATAGTACAGAGGGATAAAAATAGTACCAACTAAACAACTGCAGCTAGAATGATGAAATTCTAATTTCGTAGAAACGTCAAGGGGGTAAAAATGGTACAAACCAAAAGGGCGCAGCTGTAATCATGGATTTCGGTGTATACATTCCTCTGACTGCATAGACACGCAAAATAAAAAGATTTTTCCAAATTCGTGCTTTTTCTTTTACGGCAAAAATTGGTTGAATCATGAAGTTAGGTAGGAAGATTTTCAAAATTTGTACTTTTGGAATTAAAATAGAATTGAACCTGTAGCACCCACTATCCACCAATATTTATGGTATTTAAGCTTTTTGAAAATACAAATATAAGAACATTTATTTCTTGAATTGACGTATTGGTAGCCTTGCCTTATAAGCGTGGTTTGAAATAATTAATATATTATATTTATATATAAAATTATTTTTTCACTATTTGTATTTGGTTTGGCTATATTAAAAAATGATATTTTTCTGTAATATTGCTGCACTTCTACGAAAATCGACATCCTCTGTGGAATGCAATCCGTGGTGGAGGGTATATAAAGTTCGGCCCGGCCGAACTTAACACCGTTTTTACTTGTTTACTTGTTTACTTTACTTGTTTTACTCTTTAGGCGCTTTAGAACACTAATAGGGCTGATTGACTTTTTCAGTTTCTTTCTTGTTTTTGGCGTAGTTTATAAACTTAAACGCCTTATAAGGCGTGCGAATGACGCGTCCGGGCCACTGGGAGTTGCTCATATGACCTAAGACAAGTCACTGTTGATTCAATTTCATATACAATTAAGTGCAATCACCGCTCTATCTGTCTGTGTTCTACATAGAACGGGGTAGAACATGTAATGCTTCAGCAGGAGTTGTCCTTCTTGCTACCCTGTTCGGCTGATCGAAGTAGAACGTCTTCTCCTCCCCTGCTGCCATCACATCAAGATATCGTACAGCAGAATCCAACAAACGACCACCAGACTTTTGGGGAGACATTGACGAGAAATCCTCATATGGCCTAAGTCAAGTCCCTAGAGGTTCAATTGCATAGATAGTTAATTGTAATCACTACTTTAACTGTCTGTCTTCTACATCGATCGGGATAGAACTTTGAATGCTTCAGCAGGGTTTGTCCTTCTTGCTACGCAGACGTTGTACCCTGTTCAGCTAATCGAAGTAGAACGTCATCTCTTCCCCTGCTGCCACCACATCAATATATCTTACAGCAGAATATACGACCGCCATGTATATACAAATTTTTGATGACTTTAAGTCGTTTTGTATGCTTTTGTAGGCTTTAAGTCGTTTCTATGGAACAATCTTTTAAAACAATCTCTTGTTAACTTATTCCACTGGTCCATGCTGAAATATGTCTTTCTGACACAGAAAGGAAAACATTCGTCACAGAATGTAAAATTTTCATAAATTTTTCCTTCTTCTTTCAACATTAAATCACCACCGATGACCTCTGTCAATATCTTCTTTCAAATTCAATTAATTCCGAAAGATAAGAAATGCAATTAGTTCAGTTTTGCTCATTCGCCAAAAAGGATATGCTACAACGTCATAAAGCAATACACACATTTTTGGTATACTTTTGCTATTTGGGTTTAGTTTTGTCAGGATTTTTCAAGCACTCCATCTATCTATCGCATCTTTGTGCCATCAGTCATCAACCGAGACATCGGATCGATATTGCGCCAATGCAATTGAGACTAGACACAATCAACTTCAATTAATATTCTAGCAGACATCGTGTCGTTCACTGATTCATTTTTGTAATCCTTTTTATCATTGTATCCTTCTTTCACCAGGTGCCTGTCTACGGGTCAATAATCAATCTACCAGTCTGGGTAAAAGCACTACACATTTGCGTATCAATCAAATCGGTACACCGTATTTGTTGTACGAGGATGGTGCCATTTGCCAAAAGGCAACGCCCGGCGCTGGCAACACCAAGTGGTCAACCAAAATAGAATTTGTCTGTGCCAACAAAACGAGTAGTGGTAGTGGGAGCAGCACCAGCAACAACGATAATAATGTCGGTCCTAAAATAATTGAAAATTCCAATTGTCAACTTTTAATACACTATCAAACCGAGTTGGCCTGTCGAGAGCTGATAAATTGCAAAACAAAAGTATACGTTGAACATTCCGAAGATGGCACCGGCATGGACGTTATCGATTTGTCTCCGTTGATTGGGACAACGGAAAACTATGAGGCCGAAATCGACTCGGCGTTAATAACACAACAACAAGTATCCAAGTCGACCAAGGTAAGTTTTATTCACTGCTTTTGCATCATTTATTTTTCAATTGTAGTCGTTTTCTGGCAGATAACTGTCATGAGGAGGAGGAGGAAGCAAGCAATATGCAGGGTTTGGAAATGAGTGTTTTTTTCCTTGTGGCGACAAGTCCTCGGGGTGATTTTTTGCCAGACGAATTCAAATTTCAATTGTTAAACCTTTCTCAAACATTTCTACTAAGATCATATTTAATTAGTGGTTTTTATCACTGTCTCGCCTTTCATTACCCCATCAACTTGGTCACTGGACTCTGGTGGGGTTTATTTTTCCTGGAAAAGTGTCTTTATTAATTACAATTTAAGCTAAATGTAATGATAATAGCCTTGAAGGGGGAAATATAGATTTCCATGGACACGTGTTGCTATCTTCCATGGTGTGAAGTTTTATATCGAAGATAAAGTGTCCTTTTCTGTGTAATTTGGGGTTTTTTCTTGTGAATTGAATATTTTCCACGGGAAATAATACGCTTGACCCTTGGAAAGAGTGAGATTTTAGCTGTCAGTGGGAATATGGTTTTAATTCCTGCGGTAAAGGAGTCTTATTACATAAGAAAGGGAAAAGAACAATTCTTTCAAAGGCTTCATTCGTTTTTCATTATGTTCAATATAATCTTAATAAATTGGCAATATTCTATGGAAAAAAGTATGTAGTATTTAAATACCGAGTGGCTGATTAATACAAGTACCATGCTGTTAAAAGAGTTTATAAAGGGTGGTTAAATTTTAAGGGCCGCTGTTGATTTTGAATAAAACACAAATTATTTAGGAAATTATTGTATTTTTTTTATTATGATAATATTGGTATGGTCAATTATGTATGGAACAAAATATCGGCCAAATGGCCGCCGCGACCTCGGCGGCACATCTCCATCCGATGGTCTAAATTTTCGATTACGCAGAGGCATAATTGAAGTTATATACCGTTAATGTGCCGAATTATATCATCCTTTAGCTCTTGAATTGTTGCTGGCTCATCGACGTACACGTTTTCTTTCAAATAACCCCAAAGAAATAAGTCCAACGGTGACAAATCACATGATCTTGGCGGCCAATTGACATCGCCACCACGTGAGATAACAGCAATTGAATTTATTCGCGCAAAAGAGCCATTGTTTCGTTAGCTGTGTGTCAAGTGGCACCGTCCACATCCATATCTTCCAATTCGGGCCATAAAAAGTTCATTATCATCTCACGATAGCGAAGATCATTCACAGTAACTGCCTGACCGGCCTCATTTTGGAAAAAATATGGCCCGATGAAGCCGCCAGCCCATAAACCGCGCCAAACAGTCACTCTTTGTGGGTGCATTGGTTTTTCGACAATCACTCTTCGATTACACTAGTCAACAGTCAAAATGTACTCGGGATGCGATAATTTTTTCTGTGTAGATAACCTTGACATGAGCTCGAAAAACGCAATAAAAAAATTTTTTTCGTTTGGTTTTTTTTTTATTTTTTTTTTTTTTTAATTTTAAAATTTTTTTTGGTTAATTTGTTTCGTCCGGCATAACTCGGGAACCACTAGCCCGATTTAATTGAATTAAATTTTAAAAAATTTAAAATTACAATTCCCTTAATCTGTTCATATATTGTTTTCCTATACAAGCAATAGTTTCCAAGTTAAAAATTAATATATAAAGGAAAAAACTTATTTTTTGCCTAAAGATTTAAAATTTTTTTTTTTTTAAATCCATAAAAAATCCAAAATGAAAAAAAATGTCAAATCTTATTACTTTTACGTAAAGTCACATAACCTATGAGCAAAATGAGACATAGATCATGAAAATCGATGCACGCGTTTCGCTTTTATTCGCAATTGAGAAAAGGTATGAATTTCAAAAATTTGCTCGACATATGCACAACTTTGTCTATGGTAAGGTTTTTTCTTTTTTTTATTCTCAGAATTAACAAAACGGAATAAACAAAGGGTTATTTAATTTTTATGATTGCGTAAGCAAAGTAATAAACGCTAATAAATGTGCGTGAACAATTAAAAGGAAAAAAGGAAAGGTGACTTGTTTAATTATTTGGGTTTTCCGTTGGCTACCTGTATTATTTTTTTTACAGAAATGCAACCCACATTTAAGGGTGGTCATTATTCGGAAAATTTAAGACTCACACATGGTGAAACAGGTATGTAGCCACCGTAAAAAAATATACACCCATTTATAAGTACCTGTCAGTAAAATACTAAACAATACACAGTATAAATAGGTCTTCATTGATCGATTTTACTCATTCAACAAGTGTCGACGAACGCGATAGTTAAAATGAGCAAACGTTCGCGAGGATTTGAATGCAATACCAATCCAAGTAATTTTTGTTACATGTGCGGAGAATACGTTTCTGAAAAAACAAGCGTTGTTTTTCACCTAAATTGAGAGATTCATTTGAAGAGAGCTTCAATTTAAAGGTCTCAAACATAGATGAGCGGTGGACACCAAGTGCTCTATGTCCAAGGTGCTACGTACTGCTAGCTGACTCAAGGTAAGTGTAGATTACGAAATTCAAGAACATATATAACTTATTATTGAAATTCTTTCAGACGACAGCCGAGAATCATCATGCCAATGCTTTGGAGAGCTCCGCTTTGCCATGTAACAGATTGCTACTTCTGTCTTAGCAAAAAAACAGGCGTGGGAAAAAATATACGATGGTGCCATTTTGCGAAGAACCAGTGGACCCGCAACCGTCCGTTTCAAGATGGGCATCTAATAATGAGGCGATACATCCAACATCAGATCCGGAGACAGTAGAAACCACATCAGAATGCGAGTCAACATATACATTGCATGGAGGTCAACGCTTATGTTCCCAAGCAGAACTGAACGATTGGGTTAGAGAATTGAAACTCTCCAAGGAAGATGCAGAGTTGCATGCATCGCGCATGCAACAGTTCGGTTTCTTGGCTTCTGGTGTGGTGACAACAATCTACAGGAAGCGTCATGAACCATACGCAAGGTACTACACAAAAAAAGACAACATCTGTTTTTGTAAGGACATTCCCGGATTATTTGGTGAACTCGGGTACTCTTACGAACCAGGAGAGTGGCGTCTTTTCATCGACAGCAACAAGCAGAGCCTTAAAGCAATTTTACTGCAGAACGGCAACGAGAAACCTTCGATTCCAATTGCTCATGCCGTTGACACCAAGGAAACATACGAAGTCATGGACAATCTACTAAAGTGCCTTAACTATGAGAGGCACGATTGGAAATTTTGTGCCGACCTTAAGGTTATCGGTATCCTTTGTGGATTACAAGGTCGATTCACAAAGTACTGTTGTTTTCTCTGCCTTTGGGACAGCCGCGATCGTCAACATCATTACACCAGGAGGAGTTGGACAGAAAGAGTTAACTTCATCCCCGGCAGCGACAACGTGAAATATACACCACTCATAAAAAAGGAAAATGTTTTTCTCCCACCTCTTCACTAAAGCTCGGACTCATAAAAAACTTCGTGAAAGCTATCAACAAAGATGGCGAAGCGTTCGCCTATTTAAAAACCATTTTTCCTCACCTTTCATCGGCAAAGATTAAGGAAGGCGTTTTCGACGGTCCGCAAATTAAAAAGTTGTTGCAAGACCAACAGTTTGAGCACATTTTATCACCAAATGAAGCTGCAGCTTGGAACTCATTTCGGCAAATTGTTTCCGGATTTCTTGGAAACAACAAAAGCTCAAATTACAGAGAGATCGTCGAACAACTACTCCAAAATTATAAACAAATTAGAGCAAATATGTCGCTTAAGATACATTTTCTACACTCGCACTTGGACTTCTTTCCGGACAACCTGGGCGATGTGAGTGACGAGCATGGCGCACATGTAACAAAAATTACTTGGATTGGTATTGCATTCAAATCCTCGCGAACGTTTGCTCATTTTAACTATCGCGTTCGTCGACACTTGTCGAACGAGTAAAATCGATCAATGAAGACCTATTTATACTGTGTATTGTTTAGTATTTTACTGACAGGTACTTATAAATGGGTGTATATTTTTTTTACGGTGGCTACATACCTGTTTCACCATGTGTGAGTCTTAAATTTTCCGAATAATGACCACCCTTAAATGTGGGTTGCATTTCTGTAAAAAAATAATACAGGTAGCCAACGGAAAACCCAAATAATTAAAAAAGTCCCCTTTCCTTTTAATTGTTCACGCACATTTATTAGCGTTTATTACTTTGCTTACGCAATCATAAAAATTAAATAACCCTTTGTTTATTCCGTTTTGTTAATTCTGAGAATAAAAAAAAAAGAAAAAACCTTACCATAGACAAAGTTGTGCATATGTCGAGCAAATTTTTGAAATTCATACCTTTACTCAATTGCGAATAAAAGCGAAACGCGTGCATCGATTTTCATGATCTTTGTCTCATTTTGCTCATAGGTTATGTGACTTTACGTAAAAGTAATAAGATTTGACATTTTTTTTTCATTTTGGATTTTTTATGGATTTAAAAAAAAAAAAAATTTAAATCTTTAGGCAAAAAATAAGTTTTTTCCTTTATATATTCATTTTTAACTTGGAAACTGTTGCTTGTATAGGAAAACAATATATGAACAGATTAAGGGAATTGTAATTTTAAATTTTTTAAAATTTAATTCAATTAAATCGGGCTAGTGGTTCCCGAGTTATGCCGGACGAAACAAATTAACCAAAAAAAAATTTTTAAAATTTAAAAAAAAAAAAAATAAAAAAAAACCAAACGAAAAAAAAAATTTATTGCGTTTTTCGAGCTCATGTCAAGGTTATCTACACAGAAAAAATTATCGCATCCGGAGTACATGAAATTTTTTTCATTTTGTTGAGTAGTGTTATCATTCGCCCAAATGCAGCAATTCTTCTTATTGACGAATCCACTGAGGTGAAAATGTGCCTCATGACTAAAAATGATTTTCTTTGAAAGTGCACGATATGCATTTTAATTAATAAGTCTAAATAAATTTCTGTACCTTTCCATAGTTCAAATTGGGTTAGTCAGAAATTGAGAAATGCAGAAAAAAATTTTACGTTTAGGTGTGGTTCACATTCAACGTACAGTGGTCCAGAATCAAAATCCATCGGCCAAAATTCAATATCTTTTATTCTAGCAAACATTTTTGAGTTCTGTATAAAATCGATTTTCAGCAATGAACCAAGGTTTATTTTAAAATATTAACATTGAAAATCGGGTAAACGGATATATAAAATGAGCAATTTACGTTTAGGAACTACAAAATCTGATTTTGTTCACTAAATGCATCCTATCTTCTTAAAGTGTAATTTCGTGAAGACAAAAGCGGGGAATCCTTCAACAATTTTAAACATGTATTTTGTTCTTCAATTATATTGGTCCAAAGTCATATTTTTTAAACATTTGTTACAAACAAACTTTATTTGTCACAAACCCAGTTTTAGCGAAATAAAAAAGAAACTACATACTATTACTACTATTTCTAAAAAAATTGGATGAAAAACCTCTGTGAAAAGTAATGAAAATTGTACGCTAATTTATAAAATATATATCATTATAAATATAAATATAAATTAATTTCAATCTACATTTCTGAATATCAATTTGTTTATTCTGAATTTAAATTCATTTTCTTAATTTCAACTTTTATTTCTCAATTCCAAATTGTATTTTCTGATTTTCAACTTACATTTCTCATTTTTAATTTATAATTTGTATTTTAATTTTTTTCAATTTCTAATTTGTATTTTCATTTTTTTGCAAATTTAGAAACGTAGAAGCGAGAAAATTGAGAGTATACAATTTGATATTGAGAAATAAACAATTGAAAATGAGAAAATATAATTTAATTTCAATTTACATTTCTGAATATAAATTTGTTTATTCTAAATTTAAATTAATTTTCTCAATTTCAATTTGCATTTTCTTAATTTCAAATTTCATTTCTCAATTTTAAATTAAGAATATACAATTTGATATTGAGAAATAGACAATTGAAAATGAGAAAATATAAATTAATTCCAATCCACATTTCTGAATATCAATTTGTTTATTCTGAATTTAAATTCATGTTCTTAATTTCAACTTTCATTTCTCAATTCCAAATTGTATTTTCTGATTTTCAATTTACATTTCTCATTTTTAATTATAATTTGTATTTTCCTTTTTTTCAATTTCTAATTTGTATTTTCATTTTTTTTTTGCAAATTCAGAAACGTAGAATCGAGAAAATTGAGAGTATACAATTTGATAGTGAGAAATAAACAATTGAAAATGAGAAAATATAATTTCAATTTACATTTCTGAATATAAATTTGTTTATTCTAAATTTAATTTAATTATCTCAATTTCAATTTGCATTTTCTTAATTTCAAATTTTATTTCTCAATTTTCAATTGTATTTTCTGAATTTCAATTTACATTTCTCATTTTCAGTTTCTCAATTTCAAATCAAACTCAAAAAAACTACACCATTTTCAATTGAAATTGAAAAGTTGAGAAAAATGTAAATTTAAATTAAGAAATGTAAATTGGATTTGATAAAATAGATATTGAAATTCAGAAATGTAAATTAAAATTGAATCTCAGAAATGTTGAATTGAGAAAATAAAAATTGAAATTGAGAATATACAATTTGATATTGGGAAATAGACAATTGAAAATGAGAAGATATAAATTAATTTCAATCTACATTTCTGAATATCAATTTGTTTATTCTGAATTTAAATTCACTTTCTTAATTTCAACTTTCATTTCTCAATTCCAAATTGTATTTTCTGATTTTCAATTTACATTTCTCATTTTCATTTTCTCAATTTCAAATCAAACTACACCATTTTCAAATGAAATTGAAAAGTTGAGATAAATGTAAATTGAAATTAAGAAATATAAATTGGATTTGATAAAATAGATATTGAAATTCAGAAATGTAAATTAAAATTGAATCTCAGAAATGTAGAATTGAGAAAATAAAAATTGAAAATGAGAATATACAATTTGATATTGAGAAATAGACAATTGAAAATGAGAAGATATAAATTAATTTCAATCTACATTTCTGAATATCAATTTGTTTATTCTGAATTTAAATTCACTTTCTTAATTTCAACTTTCATTTCTCAATTCCAAATTGTATTTTCTGATTTTCAATTTACATTTCTCATTTTTAATTTTTAATTTATAATTTGTATTTTCATTTTTTGAGTCATTCCATGTCAAGCAGTACGGTTTTTGCCTTCGATAGCTGCGATTGTTTTGAAAGTTTGTGCTTGTATTCTTCTCATAAAAATTTTGTATACGTATTTTTTGGAAACAAATTTTAATTTTTTTCCACGAGATATGACCTATTCAACAGTGAAAAACATACTACTTTTTTTAAAAGGTGTTTTCATTCAATAGCTTGTAACTCCTGAAATACTTTACCGATTTTAATGTGTTATACCTCGATTTGAAGGTAATTTCAATTTGATTACACGAATCCATTTTGTTGTAGTGTGCTTAGGTCTATTTTTAAGCGACTGTGTGAGTTTGAAAGTGGTGAAATGATGGCTTCTATTTTTTACGAATTTATTCCGATTTATTTTTTACAAAATCAACCAGAATTACAGTGAAAAGTCATCAAAATTATAATGTTTTCATTAGTTCATAAATACTAGGTATAAAAACAATGAAAAATCCAAGAAAAAATTGGATATGGACAAATTTATTTTTTTTGTAGTGCGAGATTGCACCATCAGAAAAAATTAAAAAAAAAATATTTTTCCATAACCAACTTTTTATGGATTTTTCATTGTTTTTATCTCAATATTTGAAAAGTAATCAAACAAACTTTCAAAACAATCGCAGCTATCGAGGGCAAAAACCGTACCGCTTGACATGGAATGACTCATATGCATTTTCTTAATTTCAAATTGCATTTCTCAATTTCAAATTTTATTTTCTGAATTTCAGTTTACATTTCTCACTTTCAATTTGTATTTTCTCAGTTTCTATTGTATTTCTGAAATTCAATTGGCATTTTCTCAATTTCAACAATCGGATTCTATGACACCCCTAAATGAATATGAATTAGTTTTCAACAAATATAAAATTAAAAGATAAATTGAAAAAAGTTATTATGTTTTCTTAATGTTGCAACCAGAGCTGTTAAGTAATGATTAGTAATCGTAATCATTAGTAATTAGATTACTTTTTTTTTAAAGTAGAAGTAATGATTACAATACGATTACATTCAGTTTTATACGATTAGTAATTGATTACGATTACAAGTAATCAAAAAATAATCAGGAATCGCAAGTAGATTACTGAAAAATAATCAAAAGTAATCAAAAATGAGTTGGACTACTTTAAAAGATTACTTTTGATTACTTTTGACTATTTTAGATTACTTTTGATTTTTTGTGATTACTTTTGATTCTCGCGAAATCGGTATGAGAGTCATAGTCAAAACTTTTGACTTTTCAATATATGTCAGTTTTGATTTTTTCTGTTCTCGTTCTTTTGCCAGCTAAAACCGAAAGGTAACGGTAATCGCAAGTAATCCTGATTATTTTTTGATTATTTGTAATCGTAATCCATTAGTAATCAGAAATAGTTGAATAATTGGATTATATAATCATTACGATTCTTTTTAAAAAGTAATGTAATTGATTACTAATCGTAATCGAAATTTAACAGCTCTGGTTGCAACATTCACCACCCTAGCCTGCCTATATAAAAAGTCTCACATTTTCCTTTTTCCTTTTCACATTTTCCAATATTTTGTAAACCATTGCACGAAAGCTCGAAATATTTGGAAAAGTACTCTTTTCCATATTTCCAATTTCATCCCTGACCTAGAGTGAATTTTCCACCTAGACACAAAGATTTGTTTTATCCTTGTCGATATCGTGTTCTTTTCTCCCACATTTATATACACATTTCCAAACTCTGTATTATTGTCTCATTCCCATAATGACTTACCTACCGCTTGCTGTTTCCATTTCCATCCATCCATTTTGTCTCATATTCGCTTTAATTTTGTTTTTTTCCTTTCTCTCCCTTCTTTTCGTCATATGCCAAAAACAACCAAAACAATTCAACGTTGGCAGATATTCCTAAATGTTTGCCGACCATTAGTGCCCAAATATGCTCTGGGTTGTCCCGGCGGTTCAGCAGCTTGTATGGCTAAAATTGATACTGGTAAACCGGAAGATGAACAGGTATGTTGTTGTGTTTTCTACTTTCATTTATATTCCATTCATTGCCATAAAAACGCATTTCATACGGTGGCTTTCCAAATGCCTGGCCTACCGACCGATATCCTACCTAAAGCCGTTTATCAACACACGCATGAATGTATGGCCGTATGGTTGTATGTCTGCAAGTGTACGTACATCAGAGTGGACCAGAAATTCCCCGTGAATCTTACGGTGAAGTGAATTTGCTTCATATAGTGTATATGCAAAATCTCATCATGCCACACTAATGTATCTAAATGTGTTTTGTGTGTGGGGGGACGGGGAGGTTAGAAGGTAGCTGTACGGATCCATTGGAGCGTTTTTTTGAAATGTCCTTTTATGTAGCTGCTGGATTTCCTTTTAATAAACTTCTGTTGCATGTTTTTTTATGGTGGTCATACTATCTATATATCTATACGTGGAACATAGTGCGTTCCATTAAAAGAGTGTGGGTAGTGTATTAAAGATGTGCGTACCTTAAATATAACGTACGTTAGACTATATGACAAATTAATCAACGCTTTTTGCGTTATATTAGTGAGGTATACTTGGAGGCTTGTTTCAATTCCACTGCTCTCCTAAGAAGAGAACATCTTGCAGCACTCCCAGGTATTTTTCTGGGAATAAGGTGGTCCAATTCAAGTTTCTTTAAAAAAATCAAAAGACAACAAAACGAAAGTACAGGGTGGGTCATTTAAAATTTTAATTTAGAATCGGCTAGAAAAAAGTACTGATTTTTTTAAATTTCTGGTTTTATTGGAAAGGTTGAACTGTGTCATTTAATTGACAACCATGACTAGCTCGGCAGTACCACATCAACCCAATTTTTTTAGTACATTTTCGATTGTTCCGGCTCGAATATCTTTAATCGCAACATCGACTTCATGTTTCAACACTTCAATTGTCTCTGGATGGTTTGTGTAACCAATGAGGTCAAATCACTGCACCGAAACGGCCAATTTAGGCTGATTATTCGATTTTCAAAAATAATGCGTAAAATATAGACGGTCGCGTTGGCTGTGTTACATGTGGCCCTGCCTTGTTGAAACCAAATGTCGTCTATGTCATTCTCTTGAATTTTTGAAAACAAAAATTCGTTGAGCGTGTTACGGTAACGGCGGCTCTTTCCTAATTTTCGAAGAAAAATTGGCCAGTGATGCCACCAGCCCAAAATCCACACCAAACAGTGACTCGTTGTGCATGCATTGGCTTCTCAATAGTCACGTGTGTGTTCTCCGAACCCCATATGCGGCAATTTTGCTTATTGACATAGCCAGCGAGATGAAAATGAGCTTAATTTGAAAACACGATTGTTCGGAAAAATTCTTTCTGCCAAATAATCTTCAGCCCATTAGGCGAAGTGGAAACGCATCGGATGGTCATGAGGCTTCAGTTTTTGCATCAACTAAATTTTGTAAGCCTTCATAACGAGGTCTTTATGCAAAATTCTTCTCAAAGAGGTGTGAGAAATGTTCAGTTCCTGAGAACGATAACGAGATGATGCTGATTAATGTTCTTGTACATTCTCAGCCACAGCAGCAATGTTTTCGATTGAACGCACTGGACGAGAACGTACATGGGTTGGTGTGTCCAATAACGTCCATTTTCATGAACTAGCTTCACAAATTGACACACAAACTGAACTGTAGGCCAATCTCTTATTGACAATTTCCAACGTAAATTTCTTACAGTTTGCCTTAAAGACTCACTACTTTGGAAGTAAGTTTTTATTATTTCCTAATTTTGTTCGAGCGTATAGCGTCTCATTTTGCAAATATCAAACATAAACCTGAAAATAAAAATAAAAATGAATGTTATTCTACCTTTAAATTCAAATTTAAATTTCTTAATGGTCCACCCTGTATAACCAATTTGGCCCATCCTGTCAACCCAATTTTACAAGACCTTGTGACAATTTTATTATTGTATTATTTCCCAACGCTTGTCAAGCGTAAAACAATTCATTTCGTTCCACGGATATATGATACTGGCATTTCTGGCCAGGATGTCCTGTCATATGACCCCGCTTTTTGTTGTTTACTCTTATATAAATAAGTAAGCAAGTAAGCTTCAGTCGGCTAAACCGACTCTCAGAGAACAAATATATTTAATGTAGGGCAGAATAATTTGTGTGGAAGGTACTAGGAGGTTCGTATCACATGGCCCCAGCTTCCACATTTATAAAACAATTGTAAAAACATGATCAAATATCAAGTCATAGTGGATCCCATGCACCATTATAGAAGTTATGAAGGATTTAATAGTACATGGGATAAAGAGAGAGAGATGTGGGAGGGAGGTACAAGAAGTGGCGTGGCTAAAGCGTAAATATTTTTAAGGTTAACATTTTCAAATATCAATTTGCAAATGATTTTGAATACCCGTATGGAGTTATGTCAAAGTTTATTCCACTTTATGTGGGAGGTACCAGAAGGGGTGTGGCAATATCGCCCATATTCCATGCGAATATTGGCACTATAAAAGCGTTCCTAAATATCAAATTCCACCGTATTTAGATCATCAGTATAGAAGTTATAACAGCTTTAATTTTACGTAGTTTTGCGTGATTTGTGTGGGAGGTACTGGAAGGGGCGTGGTAAACCCGTCATATTTAGTACACTTAAGTGATTATAAAAACATTATCAAATAGCAAAATTTGGCTGATTCCGAATATACGTTTGGAATTTATATGAGTTTTTATTTAACATTGGAATATGGGCTATTTGTGTGGGAGGTACAAGAAAGGGGCGTAGCAATTTCGCCCATCTTCGTACTTAAACTAAGTTTAGGAAAAAGATTACCATGTGCAAAGTTTGAATCGATCCCTTAACTCATTTCGAGAGTTATCGTGTACACCAGCCAACCAGACAGATGGACGGACGGACATGACTCAAACACCTTAAAAAGTCGTGAAACGGATTTGGTCCAAACATACTTAGGGTTTTAAGTCACTCCTTCAACGCGTTACATTTTTTTCTGTCCCAAATGATATATACCCTCCTACTCTGCAGAGTGAGGGTATAAAAATGGTATAAACTCGTGAAAATTATTACACCGACCAAAATCAAAGTTCCTAAACAAAAATCTCACCAGCTGCAATGAGTATTATTTTATTTGTATATTTGTTGGCCTATGTTTTGATTTACTATACGGCCTACGGTGTATATAAATATAAACCCATACATAGTTATTAAGTAATCTCGTATTATTGTGTTGTGGTTTTAGTTGCAGAGTTAATTAAACGATTCTATTACAAGAGCATGTTTAGAATACTTTTTCTGGTTACTTTCAAATAAGAAGAGATTAGGCAAATCTACGATGGGAAAGTGGGATGGCAACATTCGAATAATGTGGAATTATTCTCCGTACGCTGTAGAATTTGGCAGTATGAAATATAAACAAGTAAGAAGGTGTTAAGTTCGGCCGGGCCGAATCTTATATACCCTCCACCACGGAGTGCATTCCACAGTATTACCAGCAGATTAATTATGCGCACTGTTTAAATCTATTACTATAAATAAATACAATGTTGTAATTGTGAAAGTGAACATGCCGAAAATATTAGGCGATTGTCAGTCGCTATTAGGGAGAAGCATTTTCAGATACAGACAAAGTGACTGCATTATTTTGATAAGAAAATTACAAATTTTAAAGATATCCCCATTCGCCCCATTCTCCGCCCAAATGTACACATTTGGAAAAAAATCTTTTTGTTTCTAGTCTTCATAGTCAGACCACCGAATACACACCGAATTTCATGATATCAAGTTCAGCGGTTTGGAAGGTCCCATTTTTATCCCTCTTTTTCAATTATATTCCTTAAAAGTACGAATTTCGGAAAAAAACCTCTATTTTACGTGTTGAAGCAATTAGAGGGATGTACACACCGAATTTCATGATTCTAGCTGTTGTCGTATCATTGGTACCATATTTTATCCATTTTGTCCCATTTCGCCCGCTAAAACATTTATTTTCTTTGTGGTGCTTCCAAGCTACAAGAGGAATGTCCGCAACAAATTTCAAATGTATGAAAATCAGAAATTTAATTAATAAGCCAAGGCTACCAATATTTTTACATTATGTAAATATATATAATGGAAAGAATACTTCAATTCATAAAGTAAATATAAAGCAGCAATCATAAATACCCTAAATATTGGGGGATAGATAGTGTATTTTCAGCTGCAGTCATTTAGTTGGTTGTATTTCCATCTATTTTAAATTCAAAAGTATACATTTTGAAAATACCTTATCTCTCACGTGCGCAGTATAAGACAACTTCATGATTCTACCTTTTTTTTGGCGTAAAAGCAACAAAATAAAGTACGAATTTGAAAAAAAAAAATATTTTACGTGGCTATGCACTCAGAAGAATGTATATACCCAATTCCATGATACTATCTGCGGCCATTTTGTTGGTACCATTTTTATCCCCTTTTTCGCATTTTACTCCTTAAAAGTACGACTTTCGATTTTTCATCATTTTAATTTCATCATTCTAGCTGTAGCCTTTTAGTTGGTACCATTTTTATCCCTCTGCTCCCATTGAATCCCTTGAAAGTACGAATTTGGAAAAACGTTTTTTTCCTGTCACTCAGTCAGGGGAATGTATACTGCGAATTTCATGCTTCTAGCTGCATCCATTTGTTTGGTACAATTTTTATCCCCTTTTTCCATTTTACACCCTAAAAGTACGAATTTCGAAAATTTCCTTTATTTTATGTGTGTACGCAATCTGAGGTATATACACCGAATTTCATTATTGTAGGTGCAGCCGTTTGGTTGGTACTATTTTTATCCCTCTATCCCCATTTAACCCCTTAAAAGTACAAATTTAGAAAAAATACTTGTATATTATGTATCTACTCTATTAGAGGTATGTACACGCCAAATTTCGTGTTTCTATCTGTTGTCGTTTGGTAGGTACTATTTTTATCCCTTTTCGTCCCATTTCGCCCCCTACAAATAAAAATCACTCTATGGTGCCCTTTTATGCTATAAAGGGAATGCGAATTGCAAATATGAAGTAAATAACGGGTGATTTTTTAAGAGCTTGATAACTTTTTTAAAAAAAAAACGCATAAAATTTGCAAAATCTCATCGGTTCTTTATTTGAAACGTTAGATTGGTCCATGACATTTACTTTTTGAAGATAATTTCATTTAAATGTTGACCGCGGCTGCGTCTTAGGTGGTCCATCCGCTTAGTCCAATTTTGGCATTTCCACGTTTTTGAGTAACAGAGACCCAATTGGTGCGAACGGCGACGAATCGAAAATTGGTGGTCATCATTAACACTGGCCGATACAGCTGCGATATTTTCTTCAGTTCGCACTCTACGTAAGCGTGTTGGTGGTTTAATGTCCAACAATGTAAATTTGGTGCGAAATTTAGTCACAATAGCCCGAATAGCCGCTTCAGTGGGTCGATTAAACTGACCATAAAATGGAAGCGCGCAATGAACTTTCTTAACAGAGCACGCATTTTGATAATAAAATTCAATAATTTGCAAGCGTTGTTCGTTTGTAAGACGATTCATGATGAAATGTCAAAGCATACTGAGCATCTTTCTCTTTGACACCATGTCTGAAATCCCACGTGATCTGTCAAATACTAATGCATGAAAATCCTAACCTCAAAAAAATCACTCTTTACAAGCTATTATGTTCAAAAAACAAGCTGAAATACTCTAAATATTAGGGGTATTTTAAGTCCTTGTGAGGGAAAAATTTTTCCCTCTGGGCCGATTTCGCCCACTTTCAATCCCAACTGATCTGCAACAATAAGACACATTTAGGAAAAAATTGAACTTCCTAGCTCATTTCGTTCGGCCGCTATCGTGCTTTCAACAGTCAGACAGACGGACATGGCTATATCGACTTAGAATTTTACCACGACCCAGAATATATATACTTTATGGGGTCTCCGATGAATATTTTAAGGTGTTACAAACGGAATGACAAAGTGAATATACCCCCATCCTGGAGGTGGAGGGCATAAAAATATGTTCACATTTAAATATAACCTCCATACAAACATCTCTCCAAAAATTGCATGTGCTTCTGAGCCAAATTTCAAGACAAACCAAGAATTTCATCTAAGATCGCTGTTCAGTGAGGATTTTACAGCGGTCCTAATTCAAATATGGGGATATGTTTGTATGGGCTCAACATCGATATCTGGATCTATGAGGTTCACTTTAGACTTTAACTTTCTGAGTTAAATATTGTGGCACGTGCCAAATTTAATTCCCAAAAACAAATATTTCGCGAAAACATTTTTTAGTTTTGATCGAGAACACGCAAGGTGAAGCAGCAGACTTGAGTGCTAGTCAATATCCACAAAAAACTACTGAAATATTGCTTATTATCTCCACCAGTTTTTATCTCAACACTTATGCGAAATTAAATAAATCATTAATTATTTTCCCGATCTTGATTTAGCATATTTCATTTTTGACGGGACTAACAACCATAATTATCCTAGAAATCGTACAATGTATACATGACGGTTTTTTATTTTAGAATTATTTCTTATTACATAGAAAATCGCATGCTCTTTCATTTAAAAATATTTCAAAAATATTTAAAAATGGCGTTTTTTGTGTTGTCATTTATTTTGGTTAAAGACCAAATGTTGTGCTGAACTCTTCAGCAGAACCCAAAATTAGCAAAAAGGCAAAGTGAGACCTTTATTGTTGCAGCTAAAAGTTGACTGCGCAGTTTCGATAGGTGCTACCCGATCTCGTCAGAACTTTTGCAACGAATGTATGTCTTTGACTTAAATCAGGGTTCATATTAGTACCAGCGGTCACATATGACAAATGAGAAGCGCTGATAAACAAAATATTCTTTGTTCTTTGACTGATTTCAAAGAGGAAATGTATCATTCTGATGATTTTCACAGAAATTTAAAAAAAATCGATAAAAATAGATCCCATCATTCATTTCACTACTTACAAACTCACACTACTTTAAAATTAAAAAAAAATGGATTAATGTAATCATTTCGAAAATCAATATAAAAAACTTTAAAATATCTAACGTTGCGATAACGTAACTCTTCAATACTTTAAAAGTAATTGAAATTACCTTCCAAACAAGGTATAGTACATTAAAATCGGTTAAGTATTTCAGGATTTTCATGCGATGAAATGAACACACCTTTTTGAAAAAAAAAATCATAATTTCACCACATTTAAATTGGTCATATACACATACACAGAAAAATAGCATTCCTAAATCTGAGTAAAATCCATACTCCAATTTAGTTCAACAATTTTACTCCAGTTTAGTAAAAATTTCCTCAAAAGTTCGAAATTAACTAAGTATGAGTAAAGTTTCCTTATTTCAAAGCTATAGTAAATAGCTTATTTACTAGAAATAGGGAAGTAAATTTACTTAAAAACATTTCATTGGATCTAATAAAAAAATCTTACAGTTGAGTAAATTCATACTTATGTGGAATATAATTTCCAAGGTTTTAAGCAAGAATATATTAGGAAATTGTTTGTATGGGAAGAAAATCCATTTAGGAAATTTTAACTAAAAAATGTGCTTTTTCCTAAAATGAAGTTAATAATTTAAGTATTAATGAACTTATAACATTTTTTTTAGAAAATTCTTGAATATTAACAAAGAGCAATTCTCGTTCGTTTGAAGAGACTTATTTCTTAAATACTTCAAGTATTATTCTAAACAACCACTGCGAACCACTTGCCTACGCTGCAAACATGGAGTAAAACCTCAAGTCTGTATGGCAGAGGTATTATGAAACTTTTGTGAAATATTTCATGTTTTAATTGTTATACCCTCCACCTAAGGATGAGAGTATATTCACTTTGTCATTCCGTTTGTAACACTTTAAAATATTCATCGGAGACTTCATAAAGTATATATATTCTGGGTCGTGATAAAATTCTAAGACGATTTAGCCATGTCCGTCTGTATGTCTGTTGAAAGCAGGATAGCGACCGAACGCAATGAGCTAAGAGGTTAAAATTTTCCGTAAATGTGTCTTGTAGTTGCAGAACGGCTGGGATTGAAATCGGCTCAGAGGGAAATTTTTTTCCCCTAACAAGCACTGAAAGTACTCCATAATATTAAGAATATTTAAGCATTTTTTTAATTTGTGCTTTATATGCACTTGAAATTTGTTGCGTACCTTCTTCTTGTAGTGTAAAAGCACCAAAAATAAATACACGTTCTAGCGAGCGAAATAGGACAAAAAGGGATAAAAATGGTACCAATGACACTATAACAGCTAGAAACATGAAATTTGCAATATACATCTCTTTAATTGCATAATAATACGTAAAATAGATAGATTTTTCAAAATTCGTACTTTTAAGGGATACAATTGGAACAGAGGGATAAAAATGGTACCTACCAAACCGCTACAGTTGAAATCATGAAATTCGGCTTGTACTTTCATCTGACTGTGAAGATGCGAAATAAAAAGGAGTTTTCGAAATTTGTACTTTTAGCCGGAAAACCAATGGCTACAGCTATAATAATGAAATTCAGTGTGTACATTCATCTGACTGTGAAGATGTGAAATAAGAAGGATTTTGTCGAAATTTATACTTTTAGGCGGAGAATGGGGCGAATGGGACTAATGGGGATAAAAATGGTGCCAAACAAACGTCTGCAGATATAATAATGAAATTCGGAATGTACATTTCTCTGACTGCGGTGACGCGAATAACAAAGAGATCTTCCGATATTCGTATCATCAGATCCTGATGAAATTAATTTTGGCTACAATCAAACGGTTATAGCTAGAATCATGATATTCAGTATTTGCACTCGCCTATGTCCGTAGATGCGAAAAATAAGAGGTAAATTTTTTTCTAAATTCGTACTTTTAGAGGTCAAAATGGAAAAAGGAATGAAACAGGTACCAAACATACGGCTGTATTTATAATCATGAAATTAGTTGTATACATTCCACTCTGAAACATATTGGATCTTTAATATCGCAACTTTTCCTATCAAGATTGTACAGACCTTTAGGCTGTAGATGGAAAAAAATGGGGAAAATCGGGCTTGAGGGAAATTGTTTGTACCTAATAATATTTAGGGCACATTTTTGAAGATTTCTGACTAATAATTATATTAATATTTATATATAGTAGAGGACTATTAATATTGTAATAATGAAGAAACACAATTTTCCTAATAGTGCACTTCTATGTAATGTCGACACCCTCTTATCTACCAATAATATGTGGAATACACTCCGTGGTGGAGGGTATATAAGATTCGGTCCGGCAGAACTTAACGCCGTTGTACTTATTTGTTTTGCATACTCTGAAGCACAATCATTGTATCAAATAAACTTTTCCTCATTTTAAGTAAATATTTACTTGATTTTAGTAAAACTTTACTTAGTTTTAGGATTTTTTAAATTTTACTTAAATTTAGTAAGCATTTACTTGGTTTGGGGAAAAATTTACTTAGATTCAGGAAAATTTAAGCAAAGTTGTTTAGTAAAGATGTACATGGTTTGTGGAAAATCTTACTGGAATTTTCCTAAGTTTGAGTAAATATTTACTTGGTTTGAGGAAAATTTAACTAGAATCAAGGTCAAAGCATGCACTACATTCAAGGAAAAGTTTAAACTTGATATGAGGAAATATTGCTTTAGCGTTATACGAAGTTCGATTTTCCTAAATTTTAATTCATTTTAACTCATTATATAGTTCACTTTTTTCTGAGAGTAACTCGTGAAAATAATCTATTTTTTTTTCCAAAATTACATTATACGAACTTTGGAAACAATCCAACAATCAAAAATCGTACTTTTTGACATGGAATGATTCAAATATAAGTTATATTTTTATACCCTCCACCTAAGGACACATCTTAAAATATTCGTCGGAGACCCCATAGAGTATATTTATACGTGGTAAAATTCTAAGACGATATAGCCATGCCAGTCTGTATGTTAAAAGTACGCTAGCTTCCGAACGAAATGAGCTAGGAAGCTGAAATTTTCCGTTAATGTGTCTTATGGTTGCAGATCGGTTGGGATTAAAAGTGGGCGAAATCGGCAAAGAGAGAAAAATGTTTCCCTCACAAGGACTGAAAATACCCCTAATAACCTCTAATATTTTGTACTTACATGATATTGGGTATGCGCATTCCCACTATAACAAAAACGTGCACCATAAAGTGATTTTTATTCGTAGGGGGTGAAATGGGGCAAAAAGGGATAAAAATGGTACATATTAAACGATAACAGCTAGAAACATGAAATTCGTCGTATATATTCCTCTAACTGACTAGGTACATAATATAAAAAAAGTTTTTTCACCACAGCTCAAGTCATGAAATTCGAAGTATATATTCCTCTGACTGCGTAGACACGAAATATAAAAGGTGTATTCCAAAATCTTACTTTCAAGGCATACAATGGGTACAGAGGGATACAAATAGTACCAACTAAACGATTACAGCTAGAATGGTGAAATTTGGTGTGTACATCCCTCTAATTTCGTAGACACGTAAAATAAAGAGATTTCGGAAAGTCGTACTCTTAATGGGTAAGATTGGAAAAGGGGAATAAAAATGGTACCAACCAAATGGCCACAGCTAGAATCATGGAATTCGGTGTATACATTCCTCTTACTGCAGAGACACGCAAAATAAAAAGATTTTTCCAAATTCGTACTTTTACTGCAAAAATTGGTTGAATCATGAAGTTAAGTTATTTTGCACTATGTAAGTGAGATAATGGATTTTCAAAATGTGTACTTTTGAAATTAAATAGAATGGAAATAAAACCAACGGAAGCACCCACTACCTACCAATAGTTATGGTAGCTTTTTTGAAAATATAATATAAGAATATTTATGTTTTGAATTGACTTGAAGTGTTATTTCGATATATATATATAAAGGGTGTTTTTTTATTGGGGTATAGAACTTTAAGTTGGCATCACTTTTTTAACTGGCGGCCATTTTGTCAGCTGTCAAGTGATTAATATTTAGTTTGGTTTGACATTTCTTCATGAACAGGTTGACAAAAGAACAACGCTTGCAAATCGTGCAAATTTATTTCGAAAGTAATGGTTCAGTTCGCGAAGTTCACCGCAAGCTCCGTCCATTTTATTTTCGACATAATCGTCCATCAGAGCAATTAATTCGGTTGGATCGTTTTCGCACTACGTTTACTCTATGTGATAATACGCATCCGCAGAGACGTCGAACAGTGCGCATCGAAGAAACAATTGCCGCTGTAGAGCAAAGTGTTGAAGAGGACCCGAATGAATCGATTCGCCACCGTGCACAGCAATTGGAGCTTTGTCCATCAACTTTAAAAAATTCAAAAATTGGACCTGTAGAATTGGCTATATTCGAGCCAGCCGCGGCGGCCACATGCCCGAAATCATATTTAAACATTAATGGCATAAAATTATCCTTCCAATAAAGCCAAATTGATGGACATTAAAACGATTTTCTTGTGTTTTATTTCAATGCGAAGTTCTATACCTCAATAAAAAACACCCTTTATATATATATATATAGTGTAAACGTATTGGTAGCCTTGTCTTATAAGCGTGGCTTGAATATTATTATATATTTATTTATAAAATTATTTTTTTCAATATTTCTATTTTTTTGGTTTGGCTATATTAAAAAAAAAATATTTTCCTGTAGTATTACTGCACTTCTACGAACAGCCATGTGGAATGCAATGCAAGTTTTTACTTGTTAAATTCTGTCTTGAAATATTTTTTCTTTCATCTTTTAAAATTAAAATCAAATATTTCTTTAGTTTTATAAAGATAAACGTTTTATTTTTTTTAATTTTGGGTAGAATGTAAGTGGCCTAAGTCTTTTTATAAACTAGTAGAATTTTCTAAGAAAAAAAAAATAAATATAAATTCCACTACCTAACTCAAAACGGATAGAGTGTGTCTTAGACCACTACCAGATCAACTGGCACAATTACTGTGTCCATTTCGTTTAGTTTATGCTATTTTGAACTTATTTTTATATATTTTTTCGAATTACTAAACTGTTAATTTTATTTTTATAAATATGATCTAAATTATTTCAGAATTAATTATTTAAAGTTAGAATATGACCATTTGCGTAAATTTGGTGCTTTAAAGTAAAAATACTTATATCGTATGTTCCACATTTTTAAATATAAATTCACGTGAGCGTTAAGACACCATTTTGAATAAATTTCTCATTAAAGCATAAGACTTAAGTTAATTTCCGACACTATATTCCATAACAAGCTTGCTCTTAACATTTGTTTCATTGTATATTATTATTTATTACATATTTTAAATAAAATTTCGAATTGGTCTGGCCATTTCACTCGTACCTAATGTTTTTTTCAGCAGTGTACATTGTTCAGGCTTCGTTAACTCTGTGAGTTATTTGTAACTTCAGATTATACATATGTTACACTTGTTTTGCTGCCTTTCTCTTCTTCCAAATCTTAGTTAGTTTAATATATTCTCCCTTATTTTTTTTTCCTGAAAATACTTTTGAAGTCCCACCATAATGTTTTCCTTAGTTAGTGACAAAATCTATTTTTGAATGCGACTTACGGATATTTTTCATATGTCCGACTACTTTTTATATCTTGTTTTCCTTCCATACTTCTCCGCCCTGTTTATGGAATTTATATCTTGAAAGTTTTTCTTTCCTTGCTTCCAACCCCTCACCAGCTCCCTCCCACAAAAGGCCATGCCAAACAAAAAGTGATTGTTTCTTCCGAAATTTCTTGCAATTCAGCAGAACAACAGTGTCATAAAAAGCAAACAACACTAGGAGGAAAAACGCACACACACACACACTCATACTGTCACATAAGTATTATCCTGCAGAATATATGTAGACGAAAAACTAAAGTTAGACTTACAACACTTAAGTTTAAGTAGACGTACGTTGAGTTTGTCTCTTGTGTGTGATATATCCGTTTCCGTTCGGAGGACATTCGGACAGAGCAAAATGAGAACGACATCCTCCAAAACTTCTCATTGCGGGCGAGTGGATGAGTGGGAGAACGTTGCGCTAATAAAGATGCATACAAGTTACTTTCATTTAAAAGGTTGTTTCGTCTAAAAACAATCGTAAAAAGTTTTCTTCGTATTGTTTTATTTAGAAATAAAGGTGGATGATAAACTACACATCAGTATTGGTCTTGCGGATTTCTAATCTTGGCAAACTAAGCTGTCTAATTTATACATTTTATAAAAAATCAGTATTAAAAAAATTTCACGAGTTAATTCCATTTTGATGTCATACACATTTATAATAACGAAAACCCCTACAAAGCGCGTAACCAATTACAAACATTCCATTGGCAAAGTCGCCAGGAACGGGACAAATATTAATGTTGTCAGGACTCACAATGTAAATAGTTACACTCGTAGTGAAACCAGGGGTTTCACGGTCAGGTGGCATAATGCATAAAGTCGATTCTACCTTCAATTCGTAATGTCGATTGTAATGCTTTGAATTACCAGGCAGTAAGATCGACCGGAAGCCTGGAAGCTACCGGTATTACAGTATCATATTAACATTCTTTATTCAAATTGTTTTATTTGTATACTGTGCACACTTGTAGGCTGTAGTAATTTGTTGGGTCAAAGTACGTGTCAACTCTCTTTATTTTGTTAACGGTTTAGTCTTTGATTTTTTCATTGCGTTGGCGGAAGGAAGATAAGGAATTGGCAGGAGAAAATAGAGAGTAGTACCTGTAGGCATCTGTTTCGAATCTGTGAATGGCGTAATTGGTGAAAAAAAAATCTGCCGGAAATCGATTCCACATACGGTTTGAAGAACGAATTCATTCTGTAATGTATATATTGCAACTTAAGCATGATGTAAGTGATGTAGATATGGAAAAGATTAGGGGGTAGTGTAGAATTTCTTACACTTAGAATGCCTCTTTTGACACATCAAATGCATATTTTGTCCAACGAACTTCACAATGTATATTCATGTCCAGGACATCAAGAGTGTTTGATAGCTCAATAATCTCTCGGTTTATAGATATCGACGATATTATATAGGGTTTGGGATTTCTCGGACTTTTTCATTTCCCGTGAAAATGGTAATGAAAATTTTCATTCCCGGGAAAAATAATTTATTTCAGGTATGTCCAATATGGTTTAAAATATCAGCATTTAGTAACAAGTGTGCTTTTTTAACCCATTAACGCTCAACGTACACGTTCATGTGCACTATTTCAAGGTTTTCGTACTTTTTGATAATTTTCAATATGAATACAATTCGTGATTATTAAACTATGTATATAGTATAGGGTTTGCATTTTCCCGTACTTTTTATTTCCCGGGAAACGGGAATTATTTTTTCAATTTCCCAGGATCCCGGGACAGCACGGGAAATCGTCGACATACTGTTTACCATGAGTTAAGCTTATTTTTTTTTCAATGAAACACTCATATTTTATAAAAGTAAAATAAATATATATTTCACAACGAAACTGTTACGGAATTCATATAATAAAACGCAATGTGAGATAAATTCAATCATCTTTTCAAGTTTCAAAACTAAATAAAGATCACATGTTTCTTATTTTATTGGAAAATGTACGCGACGGAGAACGATCGTTCACATTAATAGTGAGTATAGCATTAAATGAAATGTTTGTTCTTTGTCCTGTCGCTTCAAAAACTTTAAGTTCTTTATTTTTGGCTTTCGGATACTCGCCCAAAATCTATTTTTCCTGGATTTTTTTTTCATATGGAGATTGACAGGAAAAATCCGAAAAAATGGATTTAGAGCCTACATCCGAACGCAGCTTAAAATATTTTGTCATCCAACTTCAATATTTGACATACCTGATTAAAAGCGATGTGATCTAAGTTTTTATACAACATTTTTAATTTTATTGTGGACATGATGAAAAAAAATATGCGAAGAAATATGTAAAATTTTCTACTGGATTCCCGTAGGATTCCCGTACGAATTTCCCGGGATACGGGAAATGAAAAATGTGCAAATTCCCGGGAATTTTCCCGCGGGAAATCCCGGGATGCAAACCCTAATATAGTACAAGTGATCGAGAAGAACAAAACAACATAATAATAATCTAAAAATAAATATTTTTTATTATTGTAGCTACTACGAAAATGATTGAAAATAAATTTAATAAATGATAATACTGATATTTCACAAATTTGAAACGAATTTTTTTGTCAAAATATTTTAGAAAAAATATTTTAACTCAGAATTGAAGGAGTCATAATATTTGACATTTAAATCACAAACACAAGTGACTGACACCTACACTAGATTCAAAATTTAAAAATGTTTAAGAAAACAAAGACTTCGTACTCGCTGAGAATGTTATGACAACTTTAATTTAAAAGATTCATTTGTCTACACCTTTTCAATTGTAATTCAAAAGACATCTCTTTAAATTCAAAAGACACCAGTTGAAATTCAAAAATTCCATTTGAAATTCAAAAAATATCACTTGAAATTCAAAACTCGTCATTTGTAAGTCAAAAGACAACAATTCAAAAGTCGTCATTTGTAATTAAAAAGACATCATTTGTAAGTCAAAATTCGTCATTTGCAATTCAAAACTCGTCATAAGTAATTCAAAATTTTTCATTTGAAATTCAAAAAAATTATTCCATTTGTAATTCAAAAATTATTCAAAAAGGGTAAACAAAATAATTTAAGCAAAATATACCTTATGTTGGGTAGCGTTTATTCATTTCTGTAAACTTTAATATTCTGCTTTTAAGAAAACAGATTTACGTATCTCTCACGCAAAGCACTCTAACCTCTATACGCACGATCGGAATACTCTGAAATTTGGTCATTGGTATTGTTTTCATAGACGTTATATACACCTGCAATATGAGCAATATTGCAAGACCTCTCACACAAATTGACATAAGCTTTGGTTAAAAAAACTGATCAATAACAATTTTATATTGGAAATGGTGGAAAAGTTATTGTAAAATCACTTTATACCTGTAAAGTAGTTATGAATTGTTGTACCTCCCACACAAATAATCCGACCCTAAGTAAAATGCAAGTCCTTATAAATTATATGCAGATGCTCTCTGAGCTGGTGAAGGTTATAAACTATATATGAAATTACCGTCATTTTACATCATTATAATTATTAGTTGCTTATCATTTTATTAAATCTGTTTCCAAAACTGCAGAATATCCAAATTTGCAGAAAAAAATAAATGCTGCCTCACCTAATGTATATTTTTCTTAAATAAGTTTGTTTACATTTTTGAATTTCAAATGGAATCTTTTGAATTTCAAATGGAATAATTTTTGAATTTCAAATGAAAACTTTTGAATTTCAAATGGTGTATTTTGAATTACAAATGACGAGATTTGAATTTCAAATGACGAGTTTTGAATTTCATATGACGACTTTTGAATTTCAAATGGTGTCTTTTGAATTACAAATGACGAGGTTTGAATTTCAAATAATGAGTTTTGAATTTCAATTGATATTTTTTGAATTTCAAAGGATATTTTTTAAATTTCAATTGATATTTTTTGAATTTCAAATGGAATTTTTGAATTTCAAATGGTGTCATTTGAATTACACTTGAAAATGGTGTAGAGACGAAAATATTTTACAGAAACAGGGGGAAATATTCTAAAATGCGAAAGCAATAAAAACATTAAAAATGTTAACATTAATTAAATAAATTCATCAAAAGTAAAAACTTTCTTAATGCAGTCATTAGATCTTACAAAGGGTCATTTAAATATATATACCAATAAATATAAATATATCATTAAATATAATGATTTTTCTTGATATTTTCCAGGTGAACAATTTTAATTTTACCCTATTTCTAGACAACTTCTTACTGGTTTCATATGTAAAGTAAATTTGTTCTTTGAGAAGATTTTCACCATTTATTTCATCGATTTTTCTGGGAAAACAAGAAATTTAAAGGTAAACCAGATGACAGGAGGGTTTAAGTATTGGCACATTTGTTTCACAATAAAGATCCTGCAAATATCCTCACAAAAAGTGTGCACAAAATGGCATCTTAGCTAATTTAAAAAGTATTGTTTGTAGTAATATAATATAAACAAATGATCGTTATTGTCATTAATGTAAATATATGAATTTGAAATATATCTGCAATTTCCCATTGTAGAAAACAATCAATAAAATTTATTTTATATTTCGTATATCCGGGAAATTTTTCCCGGGAATTCCCGTCCAAATGGCCAACCAGTTTACATTATTATCGCTCTGAAACCCACATCTCACATAGGATCTTGACAAAATTTTGCAGATCATGTTATATTTCATCTCGAAATATCTACTGCGAAAATGATCTATGTGGGTCCACTTTTTGTGTAGCCCCCTTACAAATGGGCCCCCAGTTTTTATTACCGCTCTAGAACGCACATTTTACGTCAGAAGTTGATAAAATTTTGCACATCATGTTATATTTCAACTGGGAATATCTACTATGAAAATCAAATATTTCGGTCCATGTGTTGGTATAATACCCATACAAATTTCCCCCAGTTCATACTGGAACCTACATCTTACATTGGACCTCGATCTAATTTTCAAAATTATATTTATTATATTTCAACTAAGAATACTACCGTGAAAGTGAGTAATATGGGCCCTTGTTTTGGTACAACCCCAAGTGTTGTTTACAGCTGTAAAATCTTCAATTGTCATCGGATCTTGATCAAATTTTCCTACCGCAAAATTGGACCATATTGGTTTTTGTTTTCAAATAGCATCATATAATTGTCCCACCAGTTTCCATTATTACCACATTATTACAACCATCACCTTACATCGAATCTTAATCAAATTATCCAGATAATGGATTATTTCACAAAGGATCACTTACTGTTAATGTTGACCTATAGACCAATGATGTTTTGATGAATACTCCACTCAGAAGTGTTCCAGTACAGGTGGAGCATAACGCAAAGAACTTTGGTACTATAGTTCATATTTTCCTTCCGATTTGCTCTCAAGCACTCAAGATTCAACTTATTAAATCAATCTTGTGTGTGCTCATTTGTAATTCAAAATACACCATTTGAAATTCAAAAGTTTTCATTTGAAATTCTAAAATTATTCCATTTGAAATTCAAAAATGTAAACAAACTTATTTAAGAAAAATATACATTAGGTGGGGTAGCATTTAATTTTTCTGCAAATTTGGATATTCTGCAGTTTTGGAAACAGATTTAATAAAATGATAAGCAACTAATAATTATAATGATGTAAAATGTCGGTAATTTCATATATTGTTTATAACCTTCACCAGCTCAGAGAGCATCTGCATATAATTTATAATGACTTGCATTTTACTTAGGGTTGGATTATTTGTGTGGGAGGTACAACAATTCATAACTACTTTACAGGTATAAAGTGATTGTAAAACCATTTCCAATATTAAATTGTTACTGATCAGTTTTATTTTAACCAAAGCTTATGCCAATTTGTGTGAGAGGTCTATGAAAACATTACCAATGACCAATTTTCAAGTATTCAGATCGTATAGAAGTTATAAAATATTTAAATTTAATAGGTTAGAGTGATTTGCGTGGGAGGAACGTAAATTTGTTTTCTAAACAGCAGAATATTAAAATTTACAGAAATAAATAAATGCTACCCAATATTAAATTGTTACTGATCAGTTTTATTTTAACCAAAACTTATGCCAATTTGTGCGAGAGGTATATATAACGTCTATGAAAACATTACCAATGACCAATTTTCAAGTATTCAGATCGTCCGTATAGAAGTCATAAAATATTTAAATTTAATAGGTTAGAGTGATTTGCGTGGGAGGAACGTAAATCTGTTTTCTAAACAGCCGAATATTAAAATTTACAGAAATAAATAAATGCTACCCAACCTAATGTATATTTTGCTTAAATAATTTTGTTTACCCTTTTTGAATTGCAAATGGAATAATTTTTGAATTACAAATGGAATAATTTTTGAATTTCAAATGAAAACTTTTGAAATTCAAATGGTGTCTTTTGAATTGCAAATGACGACTTTTGAATTCCAAATGTTGTCTTTTGAATTACAAATGACGACTTTTGAATTTCAAACGTTGTCTTTTGAATTACAAATGACGAGTTTTGAATTTCAATTGACATTTTTTGAATTTCACGTGATGTCTTTTGAATTACAATTGAAAAAGGTGTAGTTGGCCGCTCATCTTGCAGACTTGCGGGCTAATCTTCGAGACTAAAGTTCCAAAATACTTCAGCAGATTTATGTGAAATGTCATTAAAATCGGACATACCTGTTAGAGTTGTCCCATTACATGTTTTTGTTTCTAGAAAACTGCTGTTTGTTTACTCAACCCTTATTATATCCGAATATATCAATTTATATTTTTATTCACTCATTGATTAGTTTTCATCTTAATAATCAAAATAATTGTGATTTTTGCTGTTGAACGACAAAATCCCACTTAGGATTCGATTTTAATTACAAAAATAGCATTTCTGACAATTTTGTCTGGATATTTGATATTCACTAAAACACAAAGCTACAGCAACAACAAATTTTAAATGAAAAAATTTCATTCAAATTTCAAATAATCCATATCAATTAAGGTAGAATAAGTTCCACAAACAAACCCAGACATGTTCAAATTTTGTTGTTGAATACATACTTCAGTTGAGTTGTCTAATGAAGCCAGCCACCACAGTCGATGAGAGCCACACACAAATATGGAACATGGACAGATTTTGGAAGATTGCATTTATCCTCGAATACGTCTAAACCAAGCAACCAACCAATCAGCCATTGAGTCAAGCCAACAAGAGTTGCCAAAACCAAACCAATGAATGAATATTGCATGGAGTAAAAAAAGAAATCCAGATATGTTCCGGATTGGTTTGGTTGGTAATGGTGCTGTCCGTAGGTGAATACTATGCGGTAGCTTACAGGGAATTAAGAAGTTAAATCGGTCAAGAGGAAACTGAGATACACTTCACGACGTCGATAGCAACAACAGGTAACCCTCATTTTGCACCACACATTTTTGTTTGTGTTTGTCTCCACAACGAGAATGGACATATTCCAGTAAACAATCAGTGGATCTACTGCTTTATGAGCACCACTTCTCTGGCAATTCTAGGACAGAATTTCAAGATAATTTCGACTTGCATTGATTGCTGTATTATGGAGGACCGTTGTCAGTCAAACATAAAATTACTTCAAATCTTATTATAACTAGGAACAACTACCGTGAAAGTGGTCTACATCCATGTTTTGGTATAGTACCCATACAAAAGTACCTTCGACTTACACTATTAACCTTTAGAACCCTATGTTGGATCTTGATCGAATTTTCCAGATCATAGTGTATTTCGCATAGGAAATCCTCAATTGAAAGTGGACCAAATAGGTTTAAGTCTTTAATAGAAACTCCATTTAGGGTTTCCCACACATTTTTCTGAGACCAGCTGGACTATAAGTTTATTCTACAAAAAAGAACTACTCAACTACTTTCTACTCTGTTCAAAACAGCTGCTGGACAGTGTTATTATCGTCAATAATATAAATATAAATGTGCTAATCGCAGCAGAATTAACCAAAGGAGAAAAGTATTGTTTTTTTAAAGCTTATACAGAGAGAGATGTGCTCTTTTATAATTTTCTATTCGTGTGAGATCCCACGAATTTGTTTTTTGAAGTTAAAAACAAAAACTTTGGGCTTTTTCTAGAGAACAACTAATTAAAATCAAAGTAATT